>JAOEHI010003921.1:0-10410 GCA_025447815.1 Percopsis transmontana | reverse complement strand
ACACACACACACACACACACACACACACACACACACACACACACACACACACACACACACACACACACATCATTCTGTTGAATACTGATTAGAACTGACAGGCCTGGCTCTCAGCTGCCACCCTCCTTTGTATGCACGAACAACAGGTCCACTTTCTGCCCCCGTTCAGTCACGTACACCCAATAAACACTGGCGTGGCCTCTTTCATCAGGGTCACTGGCAAACCTTGTGCGGTTATGAAGCAGAACTGCATCACTGCGGAAAGGGACCTAAACCCTTTGTCATTCACACGTGTCATCTCTTCTCCCCTCACTGTGCCGCTGTGTCTCTCTCTCTCAGCCAAATGGTGGGGACTTGAAGACAGGCTACCTGTCCATGATCCTGGACTCTGAAGACATGCCCATGGACGAGCAGTGCGAGAGACTCACCTATGATGCTAACAAGTGGGAGTTCCCCAGAGACAGGTTGAAGCTAGGTGAGGTGACGCAACACCCACTGTGCTCATTATTCAGAAGACATGTGGGCTTCACTGGGGTTGCCAATGCTATACAAACACTATGTCCCTAAAGGTGACCCACTGGGGCGAGGAGCATTTGGCCAAGTGGTTGAGGCAGCTGCCTTGGGCATTGAGAAAGCCACCACATGTACTACTGTGGCAGTCAAGATGCTCAAGGGTAAACCTTAATTCTAAAGAAACCTTCACACACATCCATATTAATGCAGAAACACACAAATGGGCACACATGCAAAACAGGTGTATTTGGGTCCGTTACAGAGGGCGCCACTTCCAGTGAGTACCGTGCCTTGATGTCAGAGCTGAAGATTCTCATCCACATCGGCCATCATCTCAATGTGGTCAACCTCCTGGGAGCCTGCACAAAGCCAGGGGGTGAGTACCCAGACATCACACATCAATGATGCTTTCCACACGTGTCTGCTACATACAGTACTGTAGCTTTACTGCCTACCTACACCTTGAGTTGGGGCCCATTCACTGTCATGCCAGTGATGTGGTCTTTGATCTAATTAACCAATTATCCAACTTCCATCACATAGTTAGCTACTGTATGTTCACATGTGGAGTCTGGGGCTTTTCTCTACTCTCTCACACAGTGTCTGTCTCTTACCTTGCCAACTACACAAGCCTCTATATGGATTCTATTTGGAAATTCCAAAGAGCCAATCGTCTTTATAACGGTGGTTGCACTGACCTCACGCATGCGTAGTAGAAATATAACCTGTGCGAAGTTTAAATCTTATTTTGGGGCAAAGTCGCCGAACTTTGTGTTTGTCGCCAAAGTGTTTTTTATTTATATCAGATTTGACTGGTGATTCTATACATGCAGTTTTTATGTCCCGGTGACCATTGAGAGTGCAGCTTTGGCTCTCTCCCCCTTTGTTTAGATAGGGTCTTGTTAAATAACTGCCCGCCGGCATTACCAAGATTGTTGCCGAGTGGCCAGATTTGTCTATAAGGACTTTGGTCTTACTTTAATATTCAGTATCTTTTGTCTTTGCCCTTACTCTTCAGGGCCATTGATGGTGATTGTGGAGTATTGTAAACATGGCAACCTCTCCAGCTACTTGAAAAGCAAGCGTGGAGAATACAGCCCGTTCAAGGTAAATGACATGTAACCACATGCAGTCCAAACCACAGCCACCCTCTGACTATTACACAGCAATCAAAGAAGATACTGTGTTACAGAATTATGTAATCCGTCCCACAGATGTTATGGTCTTG
Source organism: Percopsis transmontana (assembly GCA_025447815.1). Lineage (NCBI taxonomy): Eukaryota > Metazoa > Chordata > Actinopteri > Percopsiformes > Percopsidae > Percopsis > Percopsis transmontana. The sequence continues at coordinate 8,669 of JAOEHI010003921.1, read as the reverse complement.
TAGTATTTGTCAATAACCACTACATTACCATAAATGGCCTTGTTACGTGGCCTCATAGTGGTTAGCATGGCTGCTTTCATTCCACTCACAAATCCATGCAGGCTGCACTGATTGGAGACTCCAGTGCCAATCATAAGCCCCTAAGCCCAACAACCCTAAACAAATATAAGCGGGTCAAGTGAAAGAATAGTAGGATCCTAGTTTATTTTGTTGATTGAACAATCACCCCTGTTTTTCCTTGGTAAACAGAGGCGGAGGGTGGATAGCCAGGAGGACATAACTGAAGGGGATCTCGGCCTGTGGAACAGCGCCCAGCTGGACATCTCCACAGGGACAGCTGTATGCTCCAAACTGGGGGAAGAGTCTTCGCTCTGCGACCTGGACATTCAAGGTTCAGACACGCCATTTTTTTTAGCCCCCATCTCATTGCATAATCCATACCATCCAGTTCTGCCCTGTATTATTTGTCATCACTGTTTTGTTATTCCAATAAAATGCGATCATGTGATCGCAGAGAGCTCAGACTATGACCACCTGACCATGGAGGACCTGATCAGCTACAGCTTTCAAGTGTCCAAGGGCATGGAGTTTCTTTCCTCCCGCAAGGTGAGAGCCACATCTACATGTATGCGTGCGCACGTGTGTCCAGATAAATGTAGGACTTGAAATGAAATGCTGTTTGCATGCATGCCTGTGTGTCAACTCCTGTTGTCCGAATAAAAGCTTTGGGAAATCTAGAATCTTCCTCTCTCTCCAGTGCATCCACAGAGATCTAGCAGCCAGGAATATCCTGCTTTCAGAGAACAACGTGGTGAAGATCTGTGACTTTGGCCTGGCTAGAGATGTTTACAAAGACCCCGACTATGTCCGCAAGGGAGACGTGAGTCAACCTAAATAGCCTGACCATGTAGACTAAAGACAATAATAGTCGTATTGAGGGCGGTTGTTCTTCTTAAGTTACTGTATAGACCTCAGACCAACATTCGCCCCAGCTTGGTATTAACCTATCATCATTCCAACAGGCACGCCTTCCTTTGAAGTGGATGGCTCCTGAGACCATCTTTGACAGAGTGTACACCACACAGAGTGATGTTTGGTCTTTTGGAGTCCTTCTCTGGGAGATCTTCTCCCTGGGTAAGCCTGGTAGTGTTCACTGTTACATGCTTTTGTAAGGGTGCAGTAATACATAGATTTCACATCATTCAACATGGACTTTGGATTTTGAGGTCAAGATTTGATGATGTGCTGCAATATTTTACACTACACAGAAAGACTGTGGTATGTGTGCAACTCAGCCCTCCCACTCTCACTGATTGGCTCAGGCATGCACATGACTTTTCTTGTACAATAAGAAGGCCAGGATCGAGACACGCTTGTAAGAGACCGAGCAGAGGGGCAGATTTATTTCATTTTTTGTTACACTCCTAGTTACACTCCTATTTGTTGTACAAATGTCATCACACAAAAAAAAACACTTGCCAAGATAACAAGATGTTATATACACAATGTTATTGAAGATAAGAATATATAATATATAAATAATAATAAGTTTGTTTAAAAATCTGGCAACCATCGAATTACTCCCTCAAAGCATCTTGTGACTTCACTATGGAGACCACTGTACAACCGCTATGCTTTCTCCTATAGGGGCTTCTCCCTACCCTGGTGTTTGCATTGATGAATCCTTCTGTCGGAGGCTAAAAGAAGGTACCAGGATGAGAGCTCCAGACTATGCCACCACTGAGATGTACGTGAAGTCTTTTTATATTTAAATATTATGAACCCCACCACAGGAATGTGTTTTGAACCAATTCTTTCTTATGAATCAAATGACTTCTTCACAGATACCAGACCATGTTGGACTGCTGGCTGGATCGTCCAACGGACAGACCAACGTTCACTGAACTGGTTGAACATTTGGGCAACCTGCTGCAGGCCAGTGCGAAACAGGTCAGTTTTATCATAAATCTAATTTGATTATTGTTGTCTACAAAGCAATGTGTCAAAGTAATTATTTGTATCTTTATATATGTGTACAGTAATGGAACACTTCTACCAACTAGATGAATGATAATTGTGATATTTTTTTAAATGTTGTGTACACATTAAAATGCATTGCATACACCCAACACTGGTTCTTTTAAAAGCATATTGTGCAAATATAGTATCATAACATAATTCCATAAATATTTAAAAAAGATATATTAAGTTATCTATATAGTATATACAGTGAATGCATAGTATTTGAAATATTTTAGACTCAGCATTTTGTCACAACTAAACGAAATTGCTTGAGAGGACCTACGTTGAGGAAAAACTGAACTACCATTCTGGCTGAATGACTAACCAAGGTACATAAGTTGACAGCACATGCCCACACTTATGCACATGCACTAGCCCATTCACTATGCAGGTTTTGAGCTCACGGTGACCCCATTAAACTTGAAATTATGACACACCAATTACAGTTTTAACAAACTCTTCAGTAAATGGAAGAAACAATTTGCTCCTCAATATATGTATGAAGTTTCGGGGAACATGGCAGCTAAGTAGTATATTTGTCTCCAGGATGGAAAGGACTACATCCCTCTGACAGCAGGTGAGGCGCAGGGTGCCCTAGTGAGCCCTGATGCCAGGAGCCCCTACACAGGGCCCCAGTGTGGGGTAGACCTGGAACCCCAGCTCCACTATGACAAAGTACCGACAAATGGGTCAGCAGCGCAGTGCATTCACCCCTCAGTCTAAGCTGTGGCTTACATATCTGAAGGTTTTTAGTATCCAGTGATGACTGGTGTTTCCGTGCGTTTCTTCAGCAGGCTTTCCCAGCAGAACAGTAGATGCAGTCGACCGCTTAGTGTAAAGACTTTTGAGGATATCCCTGTGGAGCAGAACATTGTCATGGTAAGCATATCTGATTTAAATTGAAACATTTTCGATTTCGATTTCCATGTGGGAATTTCTCTTTTGACCTCAATAAAGGGCATAGCATTTACGGGGTAGGCCCACATGTGAAATTGGATCGTTTCCCTCTTGGCAGGCAGACAGTCTCACAGATCGCTAGGCCATCTGGCTTTCCTAATGAGATATTCCCAAACACCCCCCCCCCCCCCGCCTCATAATGTCATCAATCAGTGACGTTTATTCCCTTTGTTTGGTTTCAACATTAGGGTCTGTCACCAGAGGAGCCCCGCACGTCAAACTTCAGGTGAGACCTGAACCCATATTAGATTTTACCACACTTTAAAGCTACAATCTGACACTTTTTTGTGTAGCTAAACATTTAAATTGGCCATATTCAGGCGTTTATGATTTCAGATGTTCATATGCCCTTTTTTCTCCTCAGCCAATTGCTGCGTTGTAAGAGCAAAGAGTCTCTGGCTTCTGAGTCATCCAATCAAACCAGTGGATACCAGTCAGGGTACCACTCCGACGACACAGACACGCCAGTCTATGCCAATGAGGAGATGATTATGAAGCATAACATGCTGAGGAAACCTCCTTTGCCCAAGACAGCTGACAAGTTCGGTGTTGAGGTCCGCTACAGCACACCGCCTGTCTGACCCCATATTCGCCATCCTATCACCACTGTGCCTCTCTCCGTTATACCTTCCGGGGCTTTAATTGTTTTCATTTTGAGTCTGTGTTGTAGAGTATTCTGTTGACCTTTTTAGGAACAATGGCATCGCATTAAATAGTCTTGTTCGGTATAGTTTTTGGAAACTTCTCAAAAGGCCAGTATTCTACAAAGATATGAAGGTTGTATGAAAAAGATAATTGATCTTTGTAAAAAGTAGCTTTCCTTGGACAACCGCTGGAATGCTATCATGTTTACGCAGCAAGTGCAAAGTCTGTGGAGCCGAGACACGTAGGCGCAGCTACTTCCTGAAAGGCAATCCACCCACTTCCTCTATTGCAGGAAATGGGATTTTATTCAATTAAATCAGTAAAGGTTTTCTATATTTTTTCATTGCCACACTGTAAGAGCAAACGCAAGCTGACAAAGTTTTTCTTAAATAAAGATTTGTTATGAACACAATAATTTGTATATCCTATTTGTACAGCTCTTATATTTGTATGACCTACCATATTTTATTGACGGCATATTGACGATGAGATTAATGTAACTAGTTTTATAAATAAAGAAACTCACAGTTGGACGTATTCCCATCGAATTGTGTTTTCTTTTTTACATTTTTTGTATTTCTCCTTTTGTTTTTTGATTTCTTTGATCTTTGCCTCTGTGTCTTGCTAGCCTTATGAACAAACAATTCCTTTCCCAGCCTTGCATATGTATAAGTACAGTATATATATATATATATATATACCCTGTATATGTGTGTGTGTATGTGTATGTGTGTGTGTGTGTGCGTGTGAGGTAACAATACCCCTCTGCCCTTGGGTATTTTTTGGGTATTATCAGCTCTGAATACACGCTAGTAATAGCTCATTCAAGGCCAGTGTGGGGCTGAGCAACATATTATTTTATATTTTAAGGAGATGACTGAATACTGACTAAGCTGGGTCGAAAAAAAAGTTTTTTTCTAAACACGATTAGAATTTTGCTGTCAAAGAATGGAGATTTAATGAAGATTTAACAGGACCCCCACCCCTCTTCCCCCCTATGCGTATACAGTACATATTAATAACTTACAACCTGATCCTTTATATCAAAGTACTAACGAAAATGTTCCCAAAGCCCAAATGTTCTGGGGTGTCAAACAGGTGAATTAATGCTCACAAGAGTGAACCAATTAGGCTGGTAGGAGATATGAGAAACGTTTTTCTTTGTCTATGCCTTGTTGGTGGCCTATTTATAGTGTAATGTTACCTTGCCTCTTTTTTGTAAAGGAATCCTAGTTCTGTGGCTGTGGGTGTAGCCTACTCCAAAAACTGGCCCCTATACAGATGATCCTTTTCCCGTCATAAGGTAGACCCTATCTACAAACAGGTAAGGAGTTCATGTTTTTAATATTTTGCGCGTATTGAAGAATATGACTGGAAGTGATTAAATATGTTAAACGCTTTTGCCCATTGGATTCAACAGATGTCATGTCATTACCAAACTATTTTTTTTGGGTGCAGTCGGGGAAGCAACGGCGCCCTCTGCTGTAAAAATGATGTAAATACACTGGTCCAATAATATCTCCAAAACTGCAATTGGCCAGGTCAATTAAACAACATTGCAGCATTGCATAAATAAAAACGCTAATATGTTCTTGCTTAATGTTAGCGGTGAACAATAAGCTCAATTTGGAACAAGGGTAAATTCTATGCAAGAACTTAGCCAGTCTAATTTACTCTTAAATGAGCAAAACGAGCCAATGGTAGAGAAGTAGCAGAGAAACTATAATCACTGCCATAATACACCCAGATAGACAGACAAACAGACGTGTAAGGATAGCCAGACTTGAGGTTGAAAACACACAAAAAAGCAACAACAGTAGCCTATAAAAAAGGCTAAGTTGTTACAGAAAAGCAATCAATAGTTTAGTGCAAAGATTTAAGAAAATAAATTCACAAATATGTAATTTTTAACATAACTCAACCAAACAAAACGACACACACTGACCTATAAAAATAGCACAGCTTACGCACAAGCAGATAGCCCTTGAACCGTTCAATACCGACCACTAGATGGAGGTGTAAATGCAAAAACTATATAGGCATTATAACTAGCTGACGATGTGGTACATCTCTCTCTCTCTCTTTTAAATGTGTTACATGATATGTATGGTATGTGGTGTGCTGAAACTAAGAGATAGTACAAAACACGTGAATGAAACACCTTGTGTTTAACTTCATCAAATGTCATCAGGCAATTATCTGAACACAGACACACAGACACACAGACACACATACACACGTACACACTGCATATGCAGCTATGAAAGCAGAAACTAACAGACAAGACAGTAGATTGAGGAGCTTGTTAAACTTCTAATCTTTATGAGAATTTACTGTCAGGTTTAACAAATGTCCTTTGACTGGCAGCTCGCATTTAACAACTAAATGTCCCAGTAAGGATATCAACAGAGTATCTTGTTGCTTGTGCAACACGCACACATGCAAACACGCACACACGCACACAGGGACACAGGCACACACGCACACAAACACAAACACACACAGCTTTTATCTAATATATTTGGCATTCCCTTCCTGGGGTGAAACTTGACTTCTGCGATACAGAATGACAATTCTACATAAAAATATCTGATGGATTAAAATTCCAAGAAAGAAAATAATTATTAAATGTAACAATGTCAAATAGATATAGACATAGTTGGTTTCTGCTGTAAATCAGGGTGTGACATTTTTCAATTTTGTTAAAGGCACCTCTTTACCTACGTTATAATTCCCCCACAACTCAAAATCTTTGCCCCACACTTTACATTTTGTCACATAATTGTCCATGAAATTGTGGGTGGCTGTGGAGGGAGGGGTAGAGAATGGTGTTAGCCAATATCACTGTAGGGGAAGGAGTAGAGGTCATTCTACACTCAGGTTGGGGAGAGGCATGTGCATGAGTTTCAAACCAAAAGCAGTAACGCTAATTGTGTGTACTTTGAATTTCGCCAGTGTAATAAAAACATTATAAATCCAATAAACAAACTACAAAACTTTTGAGGAGGAACAATACGATTACCTGGGTCCTATACAAACACACAAAGTAATTTGTCTTTAAAAATGAATGGGCTGGGCTGAAATAATAAAAACATGGGTGAGGCAATGGGGCATGTCATGGTAGACATGATGGCAGTACAGAGACTGTGCTGAAGAGACAGGTAGCCGTGGTGACAGCATTTGGGGATAGAGAGTTCTGCTAGCCCCAGGACACAGACATACACAGCTATGTTCCTGTCACCCCGTTATCAAGTTGTCAATCTGACCTGCCGGAAGTGTTACTAGATCAGAAGATAGAACATAAATATCACTTGTGTGTGGGTGAGTGTGTTTGCGCCACAACCTGGCAACTCTGTTGTTATGACTTATCCGTTCATACATGCCTGCATAATGGTGCAACACTGAAGTGAGGCGTAGCTATGGGGTGGGCGAACAATGTGATGGAAAATCTTATTCAGTGACACACAAAATGACGTACAGTACCTGATCCTTTCAACGTGAAATCCACTGGAATGGTGTGTAATGACAGCCTACATGGTTCACTAAAAAGCGGCAACGGATAATTATGTTTTACAATAAGGTGTGGCCTATTATTATGTTGTTCACAGTGAGTGACAGTTAGCATTTCAAGTTCTTCACATTCAGAGGATGTCCTGAGATCCGCCCTAAGGGAGCGCTGTGCTTTGATGGATGGATGGATGATCAAGGATTATCTCATACCCACTGTGATCTTCACTCTCATTAAGTAAACTCCTCATTCTTGTGAGACAGATAATGACATCTGCGGTCCTTCTTCTTATCTCTGGCAGGTAGCTTGTGTGTGCGCAGCACCGCCAGGTCATCAATCAGCCGTTTTCAGTCTTTTTCAGGTGGCTAGGTGATGGGGTTTCTCTGACTGACTAGCAAGCTCAAGGTTAGCGGTGCAGCTCCAACTGACTGACCACTTAAACATTCTTCTGTCAAAATTGAGCAAATTGAGTGCCGCTGAGTATAGGATCACCTAGATCATCAAGCACCTCTGGAGAAGACAAACAGAGAAATGGGACATCTAGTGATCTTTTGCACATTAGTGGGGACGCTCAACCAACGAGGCACGTGGTTTTCCAAACAGCTTTGTTTTTCTGTTGGTTGCTCTCACAGGTCCAACTGCAGTGAAGGGTAAAGTTAAGTTCATTACATTAATAATCACATTAACAAAAGTTTATTTCCTAATAACTTGATGAAAATATTCATTATTCTGTGCTGGCCTACAACTGGATTTTGTTATTTGCAGGAACAATGCTAGGTCACTCGAACAACAGCAGGTGGATGATCTCAATATAGTGTTGTTTGAACAAAAGATAAGGAAATGGATCCATCTCCTTTTATTAAATAGAGTGTAAGACTACATGGGAATTATACTGATGGAATGTATTCATCTGATGAAAATCAAAGATTACTGGGGAAGTAGGATGAACATGAATACAATTACTGTTGTTCTGTGGTTTACAATTAGGCCAATGGTTTCCAAACTTTGGTGAATAATTTTTTTTTCAGGCCTCCCCTACACCCGTTCCCACATATCTTGATAAAATTCAATGCATTGTTGATGTAAAAATAATTATTTCTCCCTACAAATAAGAATAAACTGAGACAATAATAAAGATTTATTTTAATACATTTGAAAAGAAGGAAGATTTGAAAGGCCTGCAAGTGATGCCTACATTTGAAATGCTTGTTATGCAACAAGCATCTGGCCTAAGAGTTCAGTTTAAATCCAATGCATGTCTAAAGTCCTTGGTTACATCTCAATGGCTCTGGTGTGCCTGATGCTCCTGGCAAATCGTCTGGAATCTTAACGTTTGTTCTGAGATCGGAACTCTCAGCATCTAAAAATTGGTCATGTTGTGTCTATGAACTGTCGAAAGCACAAAGCCCTGCTGCCTCTGGTAGCTAGCTGTAAAGACCTGTGTGTGATGAGCGAGAGTAAGCCAGAGGAACACACACAGGCGGAATTGCGGGTGCAACGCTTAACAGCGTAGGTTTAATAAAAAGGAACACAGACG
>JAOEHI010003920.1:0-10410 GCA_025447815.1 Percopsis transmontana | reverse complement strand
CTCCCCCCGCCTCCCACCCCCCCCGCCCCCCCCCCCCCCTGCCCCCCCCCCGCCCGCCCGGCCGCCCGCCCCCCCCCCCCCCCCCCCCGCCCCCCCCCCCCCCCCCCCCCCCCCGTCCATATGATTACAGAAGCCAAATAAAATGTGGAGCAACTTGTTATGTTATTAAGATACTGTCTATAGCAGAAAAACATTGCCAGAGCATACATTCTCTATTGCATCCTCACAACACACATGCTGAGGTCAGACTATTTCTCGATCTGAAAATAAGATTTAAATGTGATCAGGTCATACCAACTGTACACTGCTGCTCTTATTTAGACTAGAGACAACACCACAATATGTGCAACACATACGTGCACACACACACACACACTTGTGTCCCACTTCTAGTGGGACACAACCAATCATTCTTTTCTGAGACCAGTAACTGCACTACAAATTAGGTAATTTTGTTTAATCAAGTTAATTTCTTGCTTGTATTTACATTTCACTTTCAAGACAAATGAAGGCAAGATCTACCCTGTGTGTGATATAAATGGCTACATTGGTGATAGACTCCCACCAAGTGGCCAGATTAAGATATTGCATTACCAATTTACAATCTACTGAATTCTAAAGAGGTCATGGTAGGAAAGACATTAAACCAATCATTGCATTACCATTAGCCCATTGTTATTGTATAAAATAGAAGTCAACATTATGAGACAAGTGATTAATTAACCATATAGTAAATGCAAAACGCTTCTCTATAATCTTGATATGTCAATAAAATTTACTTAATCGCAGGGAGGCTCACTTACACTACTATAAACTTCATCAGTAAATAATAAATATTCAAATTCAATAGATTATGCATATGTAAATTAACAACGATGTACTTGATGCCCTGGCCTAATAGGCCTATGCAACATTTAGTTTTTGTAGAAGTCAGATAAGTCAAATTACAAAATCATGTCAAATAAATACAGTAGTAAAAGAAAAAAATCTTACAACTAAATTGTAAAATAATCTGCAATCTAAACTTTGTATACTGACATTGTCAGTATACATTATTTTCAAAATGCTCACCTTCACTTCAATATAAAAATGCAAAACTAAATGAAATTGATCAAGGACTTTCATTGCAGTCATTGTAATGACCCAGGACTGAGCTCAATATCAGATTCAAGGTATGACACTGCGGATGGAGACTGGTATCTTTACCTTTGAAAACACAATATCCGTATAAGCCTCTTCACAAAGGCCATCAGTACCTTAGATATAAAAATCTAGGAAATAGGCCTATATTCCTTGAGTCATATTGACAATGGCCCTCATTCATGAAACCTTCTCAGAAAATATCTCATAGGCCTATTCAAGTGAAGAGACTTACGATAATTTAAAAGTGTAATTCAGGAAACTGTCGCAGCTGGTCGAAATGAGCGTAGACGCCATCGTAGATTGATAAATTCGATAAAGTCGAGAACGCACAGCACCTGACCTTATTTACAAATTACACATTATGATTTATGCAGGTGTGGCGATCATCATTCTATAAATTGACAGCTTTCAGCATTGTTGTAGAGGGAAGTCATCAAAGATGAATCCGACGAAAGCTGAAGCGAAGCGAACAAGGGCTAAAAAAATATATATATAAGAAATTCGACCGATGCTAAATTGTTAGTTCTAGTAGATAAGAAAATGGTTTTATGTGTCTTGCTCAAACGTGGCATTAAAGGTTCGCAGAAAGAGAAAACGTGGACCTAAATCACAGACTCAATTAACGCGGTATCTACTAAAAAAGGACGCCCCATGAGGTAGGATTTCAGATATGATATATAGGCCAACACGTAGGCTATATTACTTTCAATATTCATCAGTTTATTGGTAGGCTACTTATTGTGTTTATATGCTATTCTCAGGGCCTCCTGCATTGTGAAATGCATTATAACTATTTACCAAAATCGGAAAATTAAATAGGCCCATGGTTCCTTCTCGGTATCTGCAGGTAGGAAAGAAGTGTTTTAAATACACTGACTAGTCAATGGAAATTGAAATTATGACCATTTATGCTCTTCAAGTATGTGGATATTCTAGGCATGACTGACTTAAGAAAAGCAAGGCAACGCAAGTTCATTGGTCTAGTGCATCAGTCATTACATAGCACATTACACTAAGACGATTCAAACTTTATAAACGCATGAACTACAGAAATAAGAGACACTGCAACATAAAGTGAAAGGAATTAATGGTGAAAAGCCTACTAATTAATAAGGTGGTGATACATTATGGTAGGCCTACGTTTGTATATTATCTTATTTTTTATGACTTATTAATACTTTAATTGTGGTTGTTACTGAAGCTGTTAATGATTGTTGTTTTTGTGATAATGACGGTCTTACTGCGAATCAAGCATTAGACCTTCTCATATGTAAGGGCGAGAAAGATAATATTGATGAATACCAGCTCCATTTACAGACAATGATCTGTAAGGTCAAATTTGATCGTACGCACGTTTCATGAATGAGGGCCAGTGTGAGCCTGTCAAAAACTTTTAGAAACTTTTTATTTTATTTTTTTGAGCGAATACTTAGAATTGTTACTGCATCATGCATTTTAAATGAGTGTCAGAGCCCATAAATTCATGGGACTTCCAAACACTATAGACAACGCCACATAAACCCTCAATAACCATTAGGGATGTGCCATTTTATATTCTTATTTATGAACATCAATTTCTCCAGCCCAAAATGATTGTCCATTTGCATCTGCGGCAAATGATGATCTGCGGCATCTGTTTCATTGAAAACAATTAAAACAATTCAGAGCTGTACTGTTGCTTTGGTCAACGTGCTTAATTCATTATAGGATGAACATTGTTATTCAAAATCACCATCATGAAGAGACTGCTTTCAGTATACACTCGAGTGTAAAGCAGGAAATGAAGACAAAGATAGCTGCTGTCTCTGAAACTGAATTATTCAAAGCAAGTCTGACTTGTTTTAAGGGTGGTTTGGAAAACAATGGTGTTGTATGGCCTCCAAGATACAAGCTTTATCTGACGTTGGCTAGATGCATAATACTTGTTAGTAGGACAACTGTCTCTATGAGGGTGCAAGAGTGAGTCACGACTCTCTCTTTACTGTGTCCTGGTGCTGCAATGGTGGAATGAGCTTCCTGCAGCATTCCCATTAACCAAAGCCCTCTATTGCTAATCTATAGCTTCTGTCTCTCTTTACAATAAATAATTTATAATTTCATAAATACAGTTCCTGCTCTATGCTAGGATCAACATTCAGCTATTGACAAATGTACTTATTGTAAGTCGCTCTGGCTAAAAGCATCTGCTAAATGCTGGAAATGTTTTTAAAAAAGGAGATTCTTATTTGGGACTTTTTTTGGCTTTATTTGACTACAGGAAAATTGAAACTAAAATAACACTGGCCTTATCCTTTTAAAACAAAAGTCAGTGTCAGTCAGTCTCCAGCGATACTGTAGAAAAAGTAGATGGTCCCATTGGACAGGCTGAGACATTATGCTTTCTTGCCACACATCACATAAGTCACCATGAAATGGAAAATGGACTTGCGTAGTCTTTAACCCAGTAGCCACATCATAGCTGGCCCGCTTTTCACTGGCTGTATCTCATTATACGTCGGGATGAATCCTCTGGTGCCGTTTCAGGTTACATTTCTGGGTGAAGCGCTTGCCACAGGCCAAACAGCAGTATGGTCTTTCCCCAGTGTGCACGCGGCGGTGGGCCTTCAGGTTGCTCAGCTTAGTGAAGCTGCGCCCACACAGGGAGCAGCCGAAAGGTCTCTCCCCAGTGTGAGTCTTAAGATGGGCTTTGAGGTTGCTGGGATGGGGGAAACCTTTCCCACACTGCCCACAGCGCAGGAGGTGCCGGGCGCCCGGGAGATGCTGAACATGGGAGGCTTGGTGTGGGTGATGGTGGGTTTTGGTACTGCTCCAGGGGAGACTCGGACGGGTAAGTGCTGTGGATGACTTATCGGTGATCTGTGTTCGCTGGACAGACACGGGGAGAGCAAGCTTGGATGTGGAAGGAGTTCTAGTCAGATTTAAGTGTCTGACGTGAGAATGAGTTGTGGCAGCACTGGCTGTGAGCGTATGAAGGGTCTTTTTTATTGGCCGGGGTATGTGTTGTACAGCTGCTTGCAAAGTGACATTGGCGCCTACTTTGGCATGCAGCCTCAGTGCTGCTTGCACTGGGGGATTATGGGAAATGTTCTGCTTGAGAACCTCTTGTCTCAACCTGTTTAATGAAAGTGAGGACACCAATCCTGACGCTGTTTCTTTGTCAACCCTGTCCTCTTCTTCACCCTCATCAGAATCCACAATGATCTCCTGCTTGATCACCACATCCCCACCTTTGCTTATTTGTAGTCTTGCCACAGAGGCATCTGAGGATGAACTCAGACTTCTGCCTTGTGGCCACACTGACACTGTGTCCAACAGCTGGTGGACCTTGGTTTTTGGCAAGCTTTTGGTCAAGGCTGCTTCACCTTCCTCGTGTGTTCCAACAGTGTAATCCTGTGACCGGCCTGTGTCAGTCCTTCTGAGCACAAGAGCTGCAAGTTTTGAGTCGGAAGGTGAAAACTGAGTGGGCTCTGCTAACACATGGGTGTACTGAGTGTGTATGTCCTCCCGGTCTTCATTAAAGGTCTGTGCAGCACAGGTCAGGTCTTGCTTGATGGTAGTCGGGAGTGACTCTTTACTGTTCCTTTGTTTCTGTTCTGTGTCGGTGATTTCATTGTGGCTGGTTTCAGCTATAAAATAATGAAGGCTTTTTAGTTAATATATTACATTCATGACTACAGACTACAATACAACTTTGCTAAAGCCTTTTTTAGTTAATCTGAGGTGAGATCTGTATTTTACTTTACACTAGTGAATCATCCGTCTATCAATTTATTACAATTAAACACTGGGTAGTCTGCTGCAAAGCTCAGCTAAAGGATCAAATGCATAGAATGAATTTTAAAGCCCAGTCGAGGTCCTTAAAGGCCCCCCTTTTTAGCAGGGGCCTAGGAAACAAATGATGATTCTTGGACAATAAATGCAAGACAAAGCAAAAGCGCCCATTATCACTCTTAATTAAATGAGTGATTATCAAAAAGCATAACTTGTGACTCCTGTAGCGAAGTTGTTAAACATCAGTATCAATGGATCTTTTTCCTATATTTCTTTGTCAATGTTGTTACCCGGTCCTTGCACTATTTTGCTTGCACAGTTAATCCAGTCTTGAGTTAACATAAACTCAGGGGAAAAAAAAAAACTCACTGTCGTGGTCAATGGCCCACCCTCCAAGGTGCACAGCACAAAATGTCTTATCAACATCTTCTATCTTCACGTCCACAGCTAGCTTCACACCGTCGTCTTCTACTTCCTGCATGAGAAAGAGGACACTTGTATGATGGGTTCACTTTTTCCACCTTATCGAACGTTATTCCTGGATGGCAGAAAATGACAAATAGTCTTTGGTAACGTAAACGTCATGAATGTCATTTTTCAATGTAGTTTTCATGTAATTGTATGTGGAGTCAGAGTAACGTTTGTAAAGGCTTGTCTAAATATTTTTGGTCATTAATAAAAATAAAAAAAACAAAAAACTGGAGTTGGAGGAGTTGTTCACATTCTCACTTTGCAACTACTGAGGCCTTGAGGGAATGGGGCAAACTGATGTCAACCTAAGCCTCCTCTAAATTACTTGTTCTGGGTGGACTTGACTGGCTGTCTAGGTATTAATTTAGAATAAAAGAAATCTGCCTTTTACAATGAGGTTATTTAGCAGATTATTTTATCCAAAAGGGACTTACAATTACATGATGCTACTACATGGAGCAGATAGGGGTTAGGCATCTTGCTCAAGGATGCTTACAGGTAGGCCAACTCTGGGGCTCAAACCCACGACCTTCCGGCTGGGAGTCCAACACCCAGACCGCTAGACTATCCTGCATTTAGTTTTGATATGTCGCCCACCTGGGATTCCTTTACAGGCCTTAGGGTGGGCGTGAGCTCACCCGACCCAGTGGCCTCTGTCACTTCCTGTGCACAGCTTCTTGTACACCCATCCACTGTGTTGTCCTCTTCTTTCAAGTCACACCCCTTCATGACACCTGAATAAGCAAACACGGCAGTATTGCATATACTTATGTACATGTATACATATTTTGCTTTAGAAGGATGGCTTGACAGTTGGTCATGGGGGACATTAGAATACTGTGTACATCAGCGCCATGGTGGCAATATAGCAATCAAAATGTACATTTTTGTGGGGTGGTACACTTCCTTCCTGTCAAAATGAAATGTCCACTCAGGTGTTTTGAGTTGCTGATTAGACTTAGTAAGGTGTGGGCGGGTGCACACTCTGCTGGTTCAGTCTTTGTTGGTAATTTTTGCATTATAACTTTGGAAGTTTTAGGTTTAATCAGCCAAATAAACTCAAATAAAGGTAAAACTATTGTACACGTGACGCAAATCTCGCAGCGCGTTGCCAAAGTTCTGTGACCAGGTCTCGTGGGCTTTGACTGCACATGTGCGAAAACTAAGTAGTGGGACTGACATAAATGTTTTAAACTGCTGACCAGGTAGAAAGAGCATAATTTTGAAGAAGTGAGGTTGTAGTGCGCATGCGTCCAGAAATGTGTCTACGCCAACATGAAAACAGTATGCCAAGTGGTCGCGTATGTGTACGGTACGGGGAAGCATGCCACGGCCTTAAGACATGGGCTGCCGTCGAATAGTCTTTTTGCTTAGGAGCCTTCCTGAGTGAAATGACCCGGAAGTATCCAAGTGGCAGCCATGATGAGAGCTGGTGGAATTCTCTAAATGCTAAGGAAATGTGCTCAATGTGTCCTTTTTTTATATCCTTTTTAGCATAGGGTACACTTCACTTTTCTGTATGAAAGGAAAGATGATTCCATAACATTTAAAGCGACGCACCATTCAGTCATGCAAGTTACCGGCGACAGGGAACAAGGGGTGGCCGTTGCCCACCCTATGAAAAATATTAACCAAACCAAGTAAGCTTCATTTGCAGTTAGAATCCTATTTAAACAAACTTACGATTCAATTATTCAAAGGTTCACTATATAACAATGTTATGTACGGTACATATAGTAAAGCTAACCTCACACACAGGCGTAGTGCGCCACCCGAATGACTTTCTACTGCGCCCCCACGCCCTACTTCAAAACCATAACTGAACTGGATTCTAGAACATAAGCAGAAAAGTTAAGTTTGCTAAACGTAGCAAACTTTGTCTATTTAACACACTGAACACACCCTGAGTGTTCTGAAATTTGGTATCTCTCACCTCCCAAAAAAGGTTAACAGACTGTATGTGATTAATCACATACAGTCATAGAAAGCTATCCAAGTATAAGGTAAATTTAAGATGAACAACAAATTTAAAAAAAATTAAAAACAACATTCCAATATTCAGGTGTAGGTCTCTTACAGCCTTGGTGCAGTCGTGTTGTAAATTATACTTACTGTTGTGTACATTTACAGGTCTTTCTTCAGCAATGTCAAACGACACGCTCGCATCAGCCTTGCCACGGTTAACACATCTGCCTTTCTGTTCCCTCTTTATCCATCCTCCATCAGTTAGTTTTCTTGCCCACTGCAGCTGCGTCCTTAGGGACTCCACTTCCCGGCTCGTGCGCCTGACTTCCTCCATTAAGCTATCCTCCACCAACCTGGTAACTTCACACATGGCTGTCTTTAAGACTGTCTCCATCAAACCTGAGAGCTGAGTCTGAAATGTTACAATCAGGGTATCCAGGTCTGACATGATGACCAGTGTTTGATAATCCACTATCTAATCGATAAAAAAATAGAGAGGAACATGCACCGTTTCTCGTGGAGAGGAACATGCACCGTTTAATGTATGATTAGGGTCAAATCCATGGTATTAAATCAAGACAAGAGAACAAAACTATATATTGCTGTAGACAAAGCAAACATGAATTAAAACATACTTAAATCAAGCGGAAATGAAAGATAAATCTGTCAGCTAACAAGTAACGTTAACGTTAATGTTGGCTACGAACACCCTAACTTGCGTTATCAACTAAGATCCGCTATCGAGAAAGGAAAACCTCCTACAGGTTTGCCAATATATCATCCTAATTGTTATACAGTTAATGTCACCGTTGTTTGTTTTGTTTTTTTTTCAATGACCAACCATTTGAAGATTTCAGATTGGTATTACAAAGCTAGCTCCTGAACAGATTCAGGGTTTGTTTTTGATCGTGACGTCGCCCCTAGCGTAGGACGGTGGCCTTCCTATTCTCCGTATCTTAAAAAACGCGTAGTAAGTATTGAGTGAAACCCACTGGCTGTAGCCGCCCTGACTACATATAGCCAAGTACAATTACTTGACGGTAAAGGTATGGTAACTGAATTGCATGCATGGCACGAATAACATGAAAAATAGCTAGGGTTATTCCTTTTTTAATTACCCGCTCTTCTACTTTAGAGAGCATTTAATGTACGTTGCATGTAAAATGGAAATAGGATAACATCCAAATTGAATTTTGTTACAACCTGAATATAGTACATCTATATATTTGCATTTAATGACCCTTGCGAATTTGAGTCGAATATTTTTGGGTAGGGGGAAATCAAATTTAAATGAAAGTGTTTAATTTAAACCCACTAAATTAAGCCTGTAGAAATCTACAGAAAAAAATAGTAATATTAAATATCAGAAATGTCAAATACAAAATGGGATCAACATCTGTTTTTAAAGTCATTTTTTTAATGTTAAACAAGTTTTTGATTTTTTTTTTTGTCTGTAATCTGAAAAATGTGGCTATCATATGTACACAAACAAGATGTATCCTTTTGTCAAACATTCTCAAATTTTATGTTCTTGTGTGCTTGGAATGGAGAAAATCCAACTTTGTCTTAACAGAACATTTATTTGAGTGGAAATACATTTTAAGAATAAAAAAGCATACATATTTAATAATAATGATGATAATGCAAACTCAAATTCATTACCACCAACATGTTCCAGTTTTATAGATCTGTCCTGTGTTTACGCTGGTGCGATTTGAGATGATCCAAACGTTTGAAGCTGAGGCCACATATAGAACAACAATATGGTCTTTCCCCTGTATGGGTGCGTTGGTGAACCTTTAGGATGTCAGCCCGTGTGAAGCTTTTATCGCACATGGTGCATTGGTGAGGTTTTTCTTGTGTATGGATACGCCGGTGCAACTTCAAATTCCATAAACGGCCAAACTTGCTGCCACATACTGTGCAAGAGTAAGGTTTCTCGCCAGTTTGGTTACATTTGTGTACCTTCAGGTCAGAGAAGGATGGGAAACCTTTTCCACAGTGGCTGCAGAGGTGGAGCCCCTGCCCAGAGTGAATCCTCTGATGTACTTTGAGGTTACAGGCTTGGGTAAAGGTCTTCCCACATTGGTTGCATGAGTATGGTGCTCCTTGCGCAACTTTGTGTGTCTGCTTGTGGACCTTCAGAGAAGACGAGTCAGAAAAGGACATGGTGCACTGATTACAGCTGTGTCTCCTCCCTCCTCTTCCGTCTCCCTGTAACTGTAGTCTCTCTCCCATATTTGTAGTATGGCTGTAGAACTCTGATGGCCCATAGAGGTCCTCTGTGCCATCTAAAGGAGAGCTGCCAGTCTGAAGGCCTTGCCCTTGAAGGCTAGCCCCGCTGCCTGATTCTCCAGTGACTTGTTCAGGGTATAAAATGCTTGAGTCCTGTAGATACCCCTCCTCGTTGATCAACAGACAACTCAACTCTCCGCTCACCTCTGCATTGGCCCTTGCAGGTGTACCTAGAGCACCTCTCCTACTCTGGGGCTGATAGGTTTGATGCTCTGCGCTCTCGCATGCCCCCAGGTCCCCTTTAACATAGTGGCCCATGTAATCTACCTCATTAACTGTACAGGATGGTGACTCTTGTGACGTCTCCAGGCCACTCATAACCAACATACTACCACCTTCATACTCAGTCTTGTTGAAACCACCCAGGCAGTCCATGTCGTAACGGTCCTGGTACAGAGGGTCAGGTTGATCAGTTAGGTCACCTAGCCCTGGTTCTTGCTTCTGGTCTAGGTCAGGCTCCCACTCCTCCTGGCACTCATTGATCTCCTTTCCACTGAATCGTTTACTAAGTATAGATGGATGAGATCCTTCTGTTTTTGGCACATGAGAGAAGGAAATAACAATGTATTAATAGTGGTTACTACAGTGGAAATAACCAAAGGCTGGAGTAGTTGATTAGGTTTTCTGACAATTGTAAAGATCATTTGAATACATAATGTATGATACATGAAATAAGAAATTAGTAAACTAAGGCCTTTCCTCACAAACGAAGCAGCACAGCTCCTAGTCCAAGCCTTGGTAATCTCACGCCTAGACTACTGCAAC
>JAOEHI010003919.1:0-10410 GCA_025447815.1 Percopsis transmontana | reverse complement strand
TAAATTACAGTTATCTACTGTTATTGTTAAATGACTGATTTAACTGTTAATTTACATGTGAGGGATGAATATTTAACAGTATTTTACAATTATTATAAATTACAGTAGGATACTGTTGTAAATCCACCGTAAATATACAGAAATTCGTTACAGTGTACTGATCTAAACTACACAGCCACATCGCAGCTCCTGCCCTCACCTCCACCTCTCCAGGACTAAAAACATTAAGGATCAGGTAGAGCCAGATGTAGGCAAACAGGCTCCAGGCTGCCGTGACAAAGAACACACGCAGGTGTTTGATTTTGCGTGTCTCTCCATCAGGGACCACATACACACACAGGGCGATGATGACGAACATGTTGAATGCAGCACTGCCGACAATGGTGCTGGGGCCCAACGACCCCGCCTCAAACCCGTGACCACATACCTGTCGGGAGCCAGAAAAAGTCATACATGTGGTTGCAATCAAAAGTTAATTGGTGAAAAGGAACACCTGGTGTGCTTAGGTGCTCAGTGGACAACTTAAAGGGACTGATCGGGTTGTTTGCTGAAATTCCCGTTGTGGTTTAAACCAGAATTGCTAAATTTTTGTTTTGAAAACATGCCCATTCCGCACCCAAGTGCCGAGTGGCTGGCACTCCTTTACTATTCCTCCCCAACAGAGCTCCTAGGCTGACAGTTATCTAGCCCTTCCTCAACAGCCAAACACGCTTTAATGCACAGTGGTGTTTCAATAATCAACAGTGAGCAGGAGCAGATATTTGGGGTTCTGGGGGTGCTATAGTTTAGGGTTAGGGTTATGGTTAGGGTCGCTCACCACGCACCGCTATTACATGTTTTTTTTATTAATTTGTACGTTCTGGTGAAGAATAATGTATTCACACCTTACAACCAACATCGGTTAAATATTATTTAACCTGAAAATACCAGAGTTAAGGGAAAGGAACACATTCTAAACAGTGTATTTGTACCTCAATAACAGACAGCAGTATTTCAGGAGCGCTGGAGCCCAGGGCCATTAGAGTCAGGTTAGACACAGTCTCGTTCCAGATCCTCACCGTGGCGGTGGTGGTCTCACCGTTTGGCTTCTTTATTGTAATTTCCTTTTCTTGTGACGTTATCACCTGAAAATTGAACAGAACTGTTATTACTTTATAAAAGAGGGGACGCATGGTTGTGATGGGACGCATGGTTTCAATAATAAACTATTTATATGGCACCTTTTAAAAATAAAGTGTTATGAACCAAAGTGAGCATGACCCAAACGCAGACTAGGACACAGGACGGTTAACTCCCGGAGGAGGCAGCAACGTAATGTAACAGGCAAGGAATCGTAACCAGGTAAACAGCAGGGCAAAAATACAAAGGGGAGCAATTGAAAAATTATGAGCCCAAACAGGGGTATGAGCAATTTTTTGATTTGGACAGAGACGTGAAAATTCCCTCATGAAGGCAGTTTAATACAGCAGCTAGCCTATTTGGGTCACCAGGTTTCAGAGGAAGTTATGTCTAGGTGTCGTCCGTATAGCAATGTAATGAAATATTGTGTACTGTATGTTATTAATGTGGCCCAGAGGCAGCATGTAAATAGAGCATGAGAGATTTAACCACTCAACTACATGTATTAATTAATTTAAATCCAAATGTTTTAAATGGACACTACAAGCTGCAGTTACCATGTGTCTAAACTCAGTTCTAAAGTAGTTTCAAATCACTTCTGGGCAGTTTATTCCACCTTTCGCAGCCTCAGCTGACAAGCTAGTTCTCAATATTCAATCTTCTTGAAAACACACAAGGGAACTGTTCGACAGTCAAATAAGTGGCTTTATGTGTAAATGCGTATGCGTTCCATGTTGCCTACCTCTATTGATGACATGAATCGATCAGCTATAATGCTCATGCCCAGAAACATGTAGATAAGAGCCACGAAGTAGACAATGGCTCGTGCCACTTTGTCCCCTACAGAGGGGTTTTGGGGGTTCCACACTGGCAGTACCACTCCTGAAATTATAAGGGGGAAGGAAGCAAGTTGATTTTATTCACAAATGCGAAATGCCGTAAATATTTAACCAACACTATAAGACCACTAGCACTGCCAACAATTGTATGTAAAGACCTCTATATTTATTTATTTGTACTTTCTACTCATCTTGTCTGGCTCATGACAGTGGTTTAACAAACTTACAAGGTTATTTTACCATTATCATTGGTTGGGCCAGAAACTGACTATATGCTGGGCATAAAACAGGCATTTGGATTTATATCACTAAGCCACATGTATTATATATATGACCATCAATATATGCCTACCAATAAGAGGCCGTTCATGCCAAGGGCCCCAGAATACCTAGAGGAACACTGGGGGAGGAGTAGAGAGGAGTGGGGGCAGTAGAAAGTAACATGGTGTGGGAGGGGCTCTAGGCATTTCAAATTAAAACAGTTGTTTTGTAACGTTGGTTTTATTTATTTACCTACCTTCCAGACAAGGGTCTCCACCTGCTGAACAGTTTTTGCCCTGGCCTTCAGATGAGCCCGCTTGGACCACTCCAGGGAAAGAAATGAGCACCAGGGAGGAGAGAAAAAGAAAAAGAAGGGAAGTAGAGAAGTGGTAGGGGTGGAGAAAAATCAGAAGGGGCAGAGACTTTGCCATGACTTTACTGAGCTGGGACTCTACTGACTCTACTGCGAAAACCTGGAACAAAAGACAGGAAAAATAAAGGAAAGAGAAAAAGAAAGAAAGAAAGGAGCAGGGATTGAGACATAAGAAAAAAAACATTGGACATACATTTGTTTTTTCCTCAAGATGTGTGCACATGTAACACAAGCGCACACACTTGCCATGTTAGCATGTGTACTTACACTCCAGAAAATGCTAATCTTAGCCTCAGAGTTTCCCTCTCTCTCTCTCTCTCTCTTTGTCACACATATACACAAGTCAACCAAGGCAAGGATTTGCTGACCCTGTCTCCATCTGTCTTCCAGGATGCAGTTGCTCTGACAACGACCTATCAACTCAGTCTACAACTCCTCTTCCACCCTTATTCTACTGCTCTTTTTGAATTCTCAGTTGTCTTGCTTCCATCTCTCACCACACTATCCTTCCCCTATCTGTGTGTGTCAACATCCTGTCAGTGTCGTCACTCCCACACACTCCCACATCACACACCACTTCACATCTATAGCACCTCTTTCTTGACCCCCCACCTCCTTGTAAATGTTTGTGGGTTGTTATGACACTAAATCACTTTAATAATAATAGCATACAAACAACTTTTTTGCATTAATAAATGTTCCATTTGTCTATTCATGCTATTGACCTCAATTCATTCAGTCTTAATTCAGTGGTCGTCAAAGACGTACCATCGGTTATATGTGAATCGCCCTCAAGTGGCCAACCACTGAATTTGAAACCAATTCAGCATTGAAGTCACTGAACTGGCCAAGGATTTCACCAGTGGGGAGCAGGAAACCTAATTTGTGATCAAATATTTTCGGAAACATCAACAGTATTTTTATATTGTTTGTTTTACAGATGTTTGGGTGTATTTGTCCGTCATTTACAGTGGTATGCAGAGACCTAAATATTTTCAAAAGTGGTATGTGGTTATGGAGCGATTTTAAGTATTTTATAAATTTTATATATACACCATGAATTAATTAAATAAAAAGGGAAATATATTATTATATTATAAATTATAAATGACCCATCAAAGTTGGAAGGGCAGGCTCTGATTGGTCTGACCACATGGAATTAACAGCCTCCTATCAAAGATTTGCCTGGACCAGAGCCGGTCATTGCTATAGGCGACATAGGCAGCCGCCTAGGGTGCCATGAAGAACGCTGCGATCAATGCCAATTTGCAAACTAATGTACCACTGTTGTCACTCTCAAAAAGGGGAGCGGCAGATTGTACTGCTTACTACGCAAGTTGCGTAGGGCCCCCCTCCCCCTCGTGTCAAAGCAGGTGTCAATTTACAACTTCAATGAGAGGATGAAGCAGAACTATTTTTCTGGTCATGAGAGAAACAACATGAGAGTGAGTTGCTAGCTTGCAGTGCATGTCTCTCTGTGTCTTGCTTGCTTGCCAGCCACTTCCAGGGCTGTATTCTGTGACTTTGTGCCTGACAAAAGTGAGAGTGAAATACAACTATTTATTTCGTTTGATGAACGCCAATGGGCAACAATATTTATAATCTGCAGCTCAGAAAAGATAACCATGTCGCGCGTGAACACATGTTCATGCGCGTTCACGTGCGTTCACGAAATTAAAGTCTTTAATTACGGTGTCCTTGTTCAGGGACACGCACGTCGTCTGTCTTTAGGGACACGTACAGCGTCCATGTTTAGGGACAGTTTACATAGCCAAAGCTCACACAGCTGTATAGGTTGTATACTATTTTGAGATATGAAGATGCAGCCATAGCCTATAGGCTTATGTTTACACTGTATAGCCAAAGCTAAATATTGTGCGAACTGGACTAATTACCAGGCAGCAGAGCTAGCAGAGGTCTATATAGTGTGATAACAGTGAGTATAATGCAAATAGGTCTTGAGTATAATGCAAAAAGAAGTGGAGTCTTATTTTTTATTTAGGCTATTATATTTTATAGTTTTTTATTATTTAATTATTATATTATTTTTCTTTGCTTTGCAGTTTGCACATTTTCTGTTATTTGGTGGGCAGGGGATGGATGATGGATGGAGGGGGGGGGAGGGGCGGCACCAGGGGTGAAGCTTGCCTAGGGCACCAAATGTGCTAGGCACTGGCCTGGACATTTCCATATCACTGTTCTGACTAGCAATTTTGACTACAGTGTATTTTAATTTGTAACATAAGTTTACACTAATAAACCATTTGCACTACACAAACCTCTTGATCTGTGCATTGTGTTTTTTTAGACGCTCTGTCCCGGAAGATGCAAGTCATTCTGACAGATCACACAAGGATGGCCAATCATGACATTTCACAAGTTTGACATGGATGCTCACGTGAGTGCATACAATTAAATGAAAATAGACATAAAACATACAATAAAATACATACAAATATACTTAATGTGTATGCATGTAAGTGTAAGTGTACCGTAAGCAGATTTTTTTCTTTTTTCTACTTTACTGTAGCTGTTTTGCATTTTGCATTTAAATGATCAAGGTTTCTAAATTATTAATGATTTAATGTTGTTATTTAATGTTGGCTAACAACATAGGCCTATGACGGGTGAACTAGATTGTTGGTCGTGGTTTTAATGTTTTTGAAAATCCTGTTTATGCATGCGTAGGACTACTGAATAAACAGAAAACAGTGCTGGCACCTGTTTTTTCTCCAATATTAAGATGTACTAAATCGTTTAAAAAAATATATAACTCCATGAGTTATAATTACATATTAATAATATAACTCATTGAGAGTTCTAGGTCTAAATCCAAAAGAAAGCTCAGTAAGTAGATGTTGATGGGCTTAAGATCAGAAGATCAAAAGTTCAAATCTAAGGCTTGACTTTATTTTCTCTGTATTTATGCTTAATACAACCGGACACATTAATAGCTGGCACTATTGTAAATACCATAACTCGGGAGCAGCACTAACTCAAACTAAAATGTAAATAATTCTTTGTAATTCTGTGTCATTAATGGTGTAATTAAGAGATTCGCTGGGAATAAATATTTTTATTGCAATGTTTACACACTATTCGTGAGTTTAGCAGGAAATTCTTTGCCATAACCTCACTAAAGCCTAGCACACACTAATTGGTTCCTTTCAAATGACCGGCAGGCGATCTTTGCAGTCATCGTATCTTTGTGGAACAAAGGTCAAGTTATTCATCATTAACTTTGAGACATCTATTACATTCTCCTCCGGACCTCTGTGACCTCAATGCTGCGTACAGCCATGTGTTTCTACTCGAAAAGCCGAAAGTGGCAAAGCAAAGCTTGCAGACCGTACTTTTTTTTGCCCTCACCCTTGTATTGAACGCTCAATCCAAAGTGTTCCCACACTGCGGATTGGAAAGATGACAGTGCCTTCTCAAATTGAGCTCTCTGACTCGCCCTCTGAGTCCCATCTCTCTTCTTCAGCTTGTATTTGCATACAGAGCGCTGATAGGCTCCAGGGAAGCCAGGGAAATGCTGATAGGCTTCAGAGAAGTCTACGCCAAAGAGAGACCCCCCAAGCCGTGGGACTTGGGGAGTGGGAGATAGACCCCTGTCCATTTCCATAATTTGTATTGCAAGTGATGCCCATTTAAAACACCCTTTATTTTAAGGTGTGAGGCCTTTATCTCCGCACAGGAAAGTGACTCGAGGCTGAGACTCTACTAGTGACACTTCCTACACTCTGGCGTTTTTGTTTTGCAATTGAGTATGTGCACTCAGCCTTAATGCTAGGATTTTATTATGCAGTATAAATATGTATGTATAAAAATACAAAACGATTTTCTGCACGAGCAGCAATGAAATATCTCAGATCCACACATTTTGGAGTAGTAATGTTTTACTGACACTATCCAAAACAAATAAATCCAAACGAAAACAAATACATAAACAAACTTTATTAATGCAGATTATCCTAAACCAATGTGGCACAAGTTAACTGCTGCAATGACAGTTTCTGCCGAGAGACAGTTCAACAGTCCACAAGCAAACCAAGACTGAGCAGTAGCTGCTCATCTTAAATTACCAACAGCTGTGTAGCTTGTCTTGATGTGCTATGGGGAAATTCGACCGGTCTGTTGTGGAGGGGCCCAGGAACAACATAGTAGGAGTTGGATAGGATCGGTCCAGCTGAAAATGAATCTCCTCAAAAACACACTTTTGACCCAGAAGGCCTTAGAGGCTTACAGACAGACACACTCTGACACTTTCAGACCTTTTCGAGAATTTATTTTTCACTGACTCATTGGATCTCTATTCTTTATTGGGTAGAGACTAGGAGACAAAGGGGGTCCGTGTAATGGAATATTTTATTTTGAACTATATACTACATATAAACTCTGTTTTATAATTCTATAGGTTTAGACAGTTGTTTCTTTGCTAAGCACACACAGAATATAGGCAGTGTCATGTGAGATGCCTGGTGTTCTAAACTGCCCCAGGGTGTAAGCTATTCTTTGAACAAATCCCCTGCCCCCCCTCCTTGCTGAGATAACCTTTGTATCTTTTATCACCTCCTCCAGATAATAGTGTTTTATGAGGATGTCACAGAAGAATGTTACGACTGCATGCTTCCATCTGCAGGCAACTCAGTCTTTTAGTGATTTGAGCCTTATTCTTCAGACTGCTGAACTCTGTATAAGAATTGCTCCTTCCTTGTAAGGAATTAAAAGGCAAAGACAAATTATTTTGTTCCAGTGTGGTTTATATTGTAATTTCAAAAACAGTCCATACACCAAATCTGGGGTCTCTACGTTGTTCCGGGGCCACGTAGGGGTCAAAAATTACAATGTAAAATATGCCAAGTGGGCAGTGTGCTGCCCAGTTCAAATACTTTACAATTGCCAACCCTGATGTTTAGGTGACCTTTTGGGGGTCTTCCTGAGGCCCCCCGGACACCAACATTTTATTGGTCTCAATGTCTACTTTTAGGCTAAAGTAATTGCGAGCTTCTAAGTCGCTCTGAAACTAAAAGGTCTCCCCAAAAGCCATGCTGGGAGTTCTTCAGTTTTGGAAGTGGGCGACCTACAGGTATTGACCTTTAACTAAGACTGAGCTTAGTTGAGATTGCAGGATATAAGACGGCCCACCACAATCAATCGGACACCACCCACCAGTACACCATCCTTGCGGTCCTCTTAAAATAAACGTACCTACTGTTCTATTCCCCCAAACCACTACAAAGCTGAGCAGCAAGTGCCGTGGACAAGTGTACTAGTGCAAGTGGACCAGTGTACTGAATTGCTCTTGATTCACTCCCTAGTGATCAGAGGTGACAATGGAGTACAAAATCTCCATACTCAAGTAGAAGTACAAGTAATTACCAAAGAAAAAGCTCTACTAGAAGTCAAACTCATTTCAAATTATTTAATAAAATTTAAGTATAGCCTAAAAGTATACAGTACAACAAATTTTTTGGCTGTTGTTAAAAAAGTATTTTCCCTTTCCAGTAGACTAATACATAGGCATATATTTTAGCACAGTAGAGCTACAGATGTTGTATATTATATAGCCTTTTTGCCTTAGCCTAATAATTTTAATAATATTATGATAGCCTACAATATGGATCTAGGTCACACAGCAACGTGGGCTTAGCCAACGCGATGCTGACAAAATAACGTTAGCTATTACTGTATAATAATAGCAAAAAACTGCCCCCAACTGGACATGTCCATTACCCTTTTGAACACCTCAGTGTCCTCCTGTCCAACTGCAAAGAGCCTCTGAGTTGTCTTGGACAGTCAACTATCCTGCGCAGCCAACATTGCCGCAAAAACCCGAACCTGTAGATTTGCCCTCTACAACATCTACTTTGTTATCTACTTGCAAAACTGGTAGTTAACCGGTTCAACTGTTGACAAATGTACTAATTGTAAGTCGCTTTGGATAAAAGCGTCTGCTAAATGCTGTAAATGTAAAATGTAAATGTAATAGTCAGCCGAAGCAGCATTAGGAAACTATGCTATCTACAAAAACAATGGCAAATAGCTTAGGTTGTGCTTTCTGACATTGACTGGACACCAGCAGTAGGTGACTGTCTCACTTTATAATAGCGTTACTATTATGTTGTCATGTGTTATTATTGTCAGATAAATTCAGATTGAATGCAATTATAGAATGTGTTCAAAAGTCCCTTTAATCAAATGCATTTGGGCTCATCCTCCGTAGTCAGTTATATCTGAACAGCCCGTGATAAAAGGTGTTGCTGATATGATTGTTCATCCAATCAGCGCCTCAAGTATTTTTTTGAAAGTGCCTGCCTTTTCAAAACAGTTTTCACAGAAGCTTTTCAGATGGTTCTGTGAAACAAACGATCAGGCAGAGTCAGGTTACTGATTTCAGGCCCTCCTGTCGGAAAAATGCTCCGTTTGGCACATTGCGTCCGAGAGGCTGTACTGCGTGGGATTTTTTCTGAATTTCAATAATCCATATCTCATGTTTGACAGATCCGTGTAGTCTGTAGTCCACAATAATTAAGTCTTAAGGGAGCAGGATAGTCTAGTGGGCTAGGTGTTGGACTCTCAGCCGGAAGCTCATGCCTACCTGTAAGCATCCTTGCCTAACCCCTACCTGCACCATGTAATTGCAAGTCGCTTTTGATAAAAGCGTCTGCTAAATGACCTAATTGTAATTGTCTTGGAAAGGATATTAAATTGACATATCATAATACCGATGATAATGTGTGTGTGTATTGAACCCTTGGGGGTGTGCCGAACGGTTCAATAAGATACCGTGTACTGTTGTATCCTTAATATATACATACATATACTGTACACACATTTCTGTGTGTGTGCCATGCCCGGCTATGAGAGATTTCTTAAAGTGTAATTAGAGACCAAGAGCAGGCAACCGCATCATTCCTCTTCATCCTTTATAGTTGTGACAGCAAAGCTGCCATTGCATGGGCTGCGTCGCTACTCGGCGACCAGCACCATGAACACGGCTCAGTGGCATCACGCTTCATCAGTGCTGCCTTAAAATACGTGCCTGGCTAGACCTGAACCATTTGGGACTACACCACCTTAGCATTGCACTTGTTGGTAAAAATGTTACCACAGACAACTAAGACCAGTCCGGTTTGATGGTGGTAAGTCCGGAAACAGGCTTTATTAATACAATGTGCGCACAAGGGAGAAAAAACGTGTAGCTTCCCATGTAATGTTTCACCAACTTCTCTTCTCACAACAATGGGGAAACTCTTGCTTATATAGTTAAGAACAACGGCCAACAGGGGGGGGTCTTGTCACAATAGTCAGGTAACTAAATGTTAATTTACATTGAATAGAAGGGTAGCCAAAAGGTTTGGGGCCTCTCACAATGGGAGAGGAGTCTGGGAGCCACCGACACCTCTCGAAAGACAGGAAAACAGACAATTACAGTTGGATTGAACTTAGTGACTGCCATGGGAGGTGGGAGTTGGCTGGGGTACCTCTGTTGTGTAAAAACACACACATCCTGCCTTTTGTTAACATGGCTATGTCACAAACACACTGAACTTAAAGGTCCAGTGTGTAATATTTCAGAGGATCTAGTGACCGAAATGCAATATAAGATTCATAACTATGTTGTCAGTGGTGTACAAAGACCTTATATAATAAACCATAATATTGTTATTAACTTTGAATGAGCCATTTCTATCTCCATCAAGGGGACACCCCCCTCTATGGACGTCGCCCTGTTGCATCGCCATGTTTTCTACAGTAGCCCAAATCAGACAAACGGCTCTACAGAATGCGTTTCGTCACTACCTTGAAAGATAA
>JAOEHI010003917.1:0-38199 GCA_025447815.1 Percopsis transmontana | reverse complement strand
TTTTTTTTTTTTTATTTTTTTTTTTTTTTTTTTTTTTTTTTTTTTTTTTTTTTTTTTTTTTTTTTTTTTTTTTGTTTGTGTTGGTGTGTGGGGGGGGGGGGGGGGGGGGTCTTCTTTAAATGTTCTCATGGCAACGAAATTCCCACAATAAGGCCAGCCTGAGAGCCACCATAGTCCATGGGTGTGATGCTAATTGTGTTCCAACTCACGGTAAATTAACTGTGCAAAATGTGCTTTTGTAAGGGCAACAAAATCCATATTCACAAGGGCAGCAACGTGACAGCTCTCCTTATTTGGGCAGGGTGTTTGGAACATGTTCAGCATTTTAAATAACATCTGCATTTTGAATTTGTTCCTTTCCCTGCCAGAGGAAATAATGACACTTGTATTTACTGGTAGGTAACCAACTAATGTTAAGTGCAGCTGTGTGTCCATTTCCACTCAGTGTCAATCTTTCACTATCTCT
Organism: Percopsis transmontana; assembly: GCA_025447815.1. Taxonomy (NCBI): domain Eukaryota; kingdom Metazoa; phylum Chordata; class Actinopteri; order Percopsiformes; family Percopsidae; genus Percopsis; species Percopsis transmontana. The sequence goes on along the minus strand of JAOEHI010003917.1, from coordinate 37,733 downwards.
AGTCTATCTCTAGTCTCAGTCAGCAGGAACACGTCTGTGTAATATATAAACACCTGTGAAGCTATTGCTCATTATGTTGACCATAATCTCTATAAACAGATATCTGTATATGAATACAGAATCTGTAGGCAACGACACGAGATTTTGGTATTGGAAGATTCCTGTTTCAGAGTAGTACAAAGTCCCATTGATTTAAATTGCAAAAATTAGCAATTTGTTACCAATAACAATGGAATAGATAAAAGTAATTATTGGAATAGATACTAGTAACTAATTTAATAATGATCTAATAAGTTCTATTTTACTCCCCCATAACCCTGGCCTCAATCAAAGAGATACTGTGTGATTATTTGTAACTTTGGCCAGGGTTTAGCATATGCAGTTACCCATTTAATCAAGGGATTTCATGGTGATTGTAGGCAGATTAATTATTATACATATGGAAATACTCAGGCTAAAATGGAGGTTGTAAAATACTTGTGAAATCACGTTATGATAGGTTGTATATTTTTTAGATTGCTGTGTGAGTATATTGTTGCATTCTGCTTTTAAGGTAGATACTATTCAGTGTTAGATTAACTTGTGTGGCAATCTTTGATCAATATTTCATCCAAGAAAATGTTCTATATGATACATATATATTTTATTTCATATAATTTCTAAAAAGAACAAAGAAGCTGGGGGTTCCCAGCCTCCGTAAATAGCAATGAACACCTCTTCAAAGGCTGCCTGGGACATTTTATAAGCACCTTTATGGTGCGACAAACTCGTACAGCAGAAATTCTTTGCATTCCTGCCCTGTTCTAGTAAACACCAGTGGGGTTTCCAAAATGGTGTTTGATTCTAGCTGTTAATAGTGAGTCATATGTCTGCCTGCAGCTTTGAACTTCACATCTGTATGCCAATCTAACCACAAGAGCAAACTAAGTATCTTTCTTTCTATTGTTTTTTTGTAATGGTTGTTCATTTTCTCTCTTGTTCCAAATTAATCTTAGTAATGGATGAATAATGGATTTTAAATGTTTTTTTTGTGTACTGATACTGAATCATTAGAATCAGTTTATTAAAAAGATTGTACAAAAGACTCGTTCACTGAATCGTTAAGTGCTTGACTGGAGCTCCGACTGCGTAGTCACACTCACTGAACTGTGAACTGAGAACGATCTTTCGTTCATGAAGGATAAGCTAGTGAGCTGAGAATTTAGTTGGACAAAGATACCATTTGCAAACTGAAAGCTACTTCAAAAAAAATCCTACCCTATTATGCACAGAACGTGTATATTCGCGACACCTATTTATTAAATAAAATATTTGGTACTACTTTTTACTTCGAGACATGAGAGGGAGGGAGAGGGGCGGGCTTGAGCATCAAAGCAACAGTCTATCACCAAGGGCACCGTTACTTCACAGTGAAAGGATCTGAGACAGTGTCAGCCACCCGTTTTTTTTCATATTGCAGGTTTCACCACGCGCTGTTGTTGAATTATTGCACCTAAATGTTTGCAACCTTAATCAGCTGTGTATTTTCTTTCTTGAACACTCCCCATTCCTCTTGCGTGCGAACAAATGACTTGAGTATTCTTTCAATCGCAACTGACTGAGCTTAACTGAACTGACAAATGAACGTATTGTTTCAGGAAATTAGTCAGTTCAGTTCTTTTACCCAAAAGAGTCATTCTTTTGAACAAAACGTTTGCGAATGACACAACACTACACAGAATGAGTCTCTGACCTTGTCACACATACAGGATGTGCCACACACACGGCTGTGTGGATGGATGGCCATCTTGCTCTGCGTTGTTTCTGTGGGTTATTTAATTTACAGAATATGACAGGGGAACAAAAAACTGTTTAGTCCCTTATCTTTGAAGAAAGCTTAAAGCCCTGTTGTGTATATGTCTTCACGGTGTTTGACTTACATATTTTTTCTAAACTAAGTCTTTACATGCCCCATCACTGTGACAAATACCCCACATACCATTGCAGCTTATACACCTGGGGTGTAAATGGCAGGTAGTGGGGGGGAAATCAGGCTTAGCTGATACAATAATATGGCCAAAGGCAGAGTTGTAAATCGTTAGCTTAGCACGAAAGACCCATTCCCCTGTAACCAACAAGCCCTACTGGCAGAGCTAGTGGTCCCCCTCGAGTGTTACTGCCGCAGAGTAGAATTCCTGACTTTTATGGTTAGTGAAGCTTGCACTTTACCTCCGCCTATGAATTTCATTTAGGCTACTGTGCCCTCCTTCTCACACCTCTCTGTCACAGTGTGAAAGGAGAGTTCACTCGCAGTTGAGAAATGTCCGTCAAAGCTGTGTGTAATTCCATCTGAAACACTGGTATCTGGCCCACAGGTTCCTCTAACAGGACATAATAAAAATTATTTCGGATGCGCAATGCGAAAAATTGCTACTCACTGTATTTGGGTTTCAGTGTTGCCATGTTAACAAAGTCATGGTCGGTGACTTTTTACGAGCGCTCCCTTTTTCGGGTTCCTGTTTGGCCATACTGTGGCTCACAGCACATGATTCTGGGAAGCTAAAATACACAATTTACGGGCCAAAGGATACTAATCAAAGTGGAAGCACAATAGCCCTACTGCTCGATGTGAGAATTACGCACTTTCTTATGATTCTGACTTTAAAGGTACACTCCTTGATTGAGTTATAGCACTCTCAGAGCCGAGAATTTTCCCCCAAGCTCAAAGTTTATGTGTAAAACGCAACCTTGTACTAAATCGCATATGGTCATAGGCGAAATGGTGAGATGTGATCTTATGTGCACTGTAGGGTGTGGAGTAGAGTGAAGGGCCAGCCACTCCACACTAAATCTCCGCTATTCAGTAGATGCTGGTGAAAGACAATACTATCTTTAGCAAAGTAGTATTAAGATCGTATCATCGTATCAGCTTCCGGATAACATGATATGACACCTGGGACTGCGTTAATCATGTCTGAGCCAACTTTCCTATCCTCTGTGTCAACAAGCATTCCTTTGCTTTGACATGACAGTCCTTAGGAGATTAGGACTCTTAGGACCAACATCCCAAAACTAAAAAGTTTTAAACAGGAAATCAGAGGCATGATAAGGGCCCTATCTGAGGTATATCACGAATGCTTGTGAAAACAGAGATTTTCAGATTAGTGAAACAACATTAGTGAGCAGATTAGTTCATCTGAATTTACAGTTGATAGGGCGGGGGAGGTGGATGTGTTCACAGGAGGTGTGAGAAAGGATCAGTGACTTTGACCCATCGGCTATTTCTGTTTTACATAAATTACCATTACACACTCTCTAAATTAGGTCTTCACCTACAGTAAGAGGTCTTCACCTACACATTGGACTACTCTGCATTATGTGGGTCAGTTAGTATTGTCACCTGTTAGTTTTTGTAGGTACTTGACGATTGACAAATTGTTATTTCACATCTGGAGTTAAACAACCTGGCCAGTCTGTTGTGATTCCATGGAAGGCTACATATACTGTACTGGCTTTATCCAGATGAAAGTTAAATAACAACTCTTAATTGATAAGGGCAAATTTGACACTTAAAATTGTTTAAAATGTTTACAACCTTTCTGTTATCAGCTAAAGTCAGTATGACCAGCAGGCACTGTTTTCACGTTATCAGTGCAAGGCCACAGTCGGATAGCATCATTTCTCCATGTAGATAGATACGGGGTTGTTTTTATTTATTTGAACATTTTCACGGATAGACAAAAATGACACATTAGAAGGACGTGTTCAGTGAAACAAATTTTAATTTTTTAGCCTTCACCGTTTCCATGGACAAATGATATACTTTTTTGTTTTCATGTTTGAAAAGAGCAAATATGCCCATTTCATGTCAGGTCATGTCAACTAGGTTTTCCAGGAAGTTTGCATTGATAATATTCAAGGGGATTTAATAAGACGACTGTGACTCTGCTTCACAGCTCTTTGATTGCAACATAAAAACATGAAAATGCCTTTTTTAAATAAAGATACCCACCAAATGCATCATAAGGCTTCAATATTAACATACTGTTGCTATTTAAAGGTACATTCCTCAATTTGGGCCTGGCTTTTGACTGAAGCCCGTGCCATAAAAACATTGTTTGTTTTAAAACTCAGTTCATACCCCTCCCACACGATTGCTGAGTACTCCTCTCTACTCCTTCCCCAAAAGAGCTCCGAGACTCAACTGACCTTATATTCTTCACACACATTTTAGGTTGGACACATTCTTTTCCGTGGACATCCTTTGAGATGTATGATGCCCACGGGAGTGATTTGGTTGCTATTTAAAGGGTCACAGGTGACAGATGGTGTGCAATAATAAAAACATGAAACGTGTCATAAATTACCTTTAAATAATTTCATACCCCACTGAAAAACTGGGTAAAAGCCATAGGGACACAAATCCCCCCCCCCCACAACTAAGTGTTGGATCAAATTGGAGTGCTGGAGTTTTTGTGCAGTAAATCCTGTTGATATCCACACAAACATAACCCCTCTGACTCTCCCAGCCCAGATGCAGCCCTCCCTGCAAGACAGAAGACATTTCCATTCAGGAGTTGGCTGCTCTTGGATGCCGGGCCATAACACCGTGAGGAGTGATTACTCTCCAGCCATTTCAGAGGAGACCCCGCAGGGAAGGTGAATTGGTTGGACAACAGTAGGTTTGCAGTGAATATGCTGCCGTTGTTATGGCAACAGTAACCCAGCAATAAATCTCTATGATATGGGGCTATGATAGTTTTATGTACATGTATGGTCATTTACTTTTTCTCTAATGAACATATAGTAAGTATCAAGCTCTTCAAACACAAAAATGTATATATAGCCTTTACTGTCTGTCCATATACAATGTGAGCGCCTATGCTGTCTAATAAATACTATGATAACTAGCACACATTATCATGGCCTGGCTGTCATGTTCTCCACAGTAGTTTTACAGCAGAACGCTTATCTAGGAAGTGACTCAGCATTGTGTTTAGGGGCCGCGACAGATATTGTAGTCTATTTGTTTTGACAGTGTGCTGTTATACAGCCAACTGTGATGATAGGACAGGAAAGGACAATGCTTCCAGGGCATTGATAGAGTTACCCAAAAAAAGAAATGCCTCATTGAAGAAGCAAAATACACATAAACTCAATTTCTATTCCATACTGTGTGTGTTCATGGTTAATTTTGGTCCGTTAATACGTTTTTCCAATTCTCATAAAAAATATATGCAAGTACAGTATTAAGATGATATATCCTATTACTAGTGGATAATTCAACCCCTTGGACTATTAGAGTAAATACAGTACATCACTCCAATGTTAGAGACAATGAATAGGTCACTAGGCGTCTTTTGCAATAGAAATACAGTGATGGACCTGAGTAAGCAGCAAATGGTATGGTGCCATCTAGTTTGTATTCGCTGCCAGTGTTATTACAGTCATTAAAAGAACTGTCATGAATGAGGGCCTTGGCACTCATGGTCTGACACATTCCACTCAGTGGTTTCCAAGAGAGGGTCTCTGAAAGGTTAGCGATGCTGGCTTCAGTCAACAGTCAAGCAGGCTCTTTTAAGGAGCCCGGCTTGTGGAGAAACATGGCTTCAGCCTCAGTAGGTTGTTTCTTTTTGGCTGGCTACTGAAACCTTTATTGGAAAGATTTTAGCTTGCAATTTTAATGGTACAATCTTGAACTTCTCAGTAAACCACTTGCGTTAAAGAAGCGGAATGTGGTAACTTAAAATTCAAACAGCGCATGGACCTGTTAAGTTCTGCTGATTCTCTCTGGTAGACTAACCACTACTATAATTTTTCCACACGGGCTTCACTATCCGTGTGGAATTTGATTTTCATTTTCACTCAAATGTTGCACCTAGACCAGGATATTAAACTATCCAAACTGCAAATAGAAAGGCTGAATCATTAAGTACAGCAATACATCAGAGTAAAAGTGACATTTATTTGCATGACAGATGTCCAGATTGCTGCTTTATATTGCTTTAATTATACTGAATAAAATGAGTAAAAAAACGTGTTAATTTTGTCACACATTCAGACTACAGAAAATTACATTGATCTTTGCGGGAACCAAACACTCGATGCCAAAGGCTGTAGAAGGATTTGCCTAATGCCAATTTTGCACCAAACAATTATTAATGTGTTTCTGATTAGTGTCATTTGCTTCTGTGTGTTGAAAGTTTGTGTATAGTGCCACTCAACCCAGACATGTTTGCTAATGACTTCCTTCAGGAATGCAACCAGACGCACCCAGATGGACCCAACAATGGAGGCGAACAACATGCACGCTGACAACTTCATGGCTAAAGATATAGTTTCAAACGTTGGATGAATGTCTTACTTCTGTAACAACATTGTCTGGTTTACAGATCACAAACATAGCGAGTTTGAAAGTAGTACTGTATTATGGATTGTTGTGGTTGGGGTGACATCAACTTAAACAAACATTCCGTCATAGATAAACTGACTCTTTTGGCAAACGGTGTGCTATGAAGTTTACAAGATACATTTTAATAGTCAAACAAACAGACTCATGATACTAATAATATGCAATTGATCAGAAATGACCCCAAGTTTAGATCCTTAGAGACTCCTCAATGTGTGGTTGAAATCAGCGCAACAAAATAGTGTTTTAGGTCGAAACTCTGACACAACCCCTTCCATACATGAATGCTGAGTGGTTGGCACTCGTCTCTACTCCTCCCCAGTAGTGGTGCCAGATACTGTAATTATGAATGGGGTGCGCTAAGATGGTGCTTTCAAGAGCAATAATATTAGAAAAATAATAACACTATATAGACTATACTCTGCATATTATACCACTAAAAAAAGGAGGGTCCGTTGCTTTTTAGTGCGTCATTTTTAAACCGTCTCAGTCGTGGAGCACTGAGATGTGTTGGATCAAGTACGTTTTTATTGTGGAGTGAGGTGATGGAACACACAGGCTAAAATGATTGGCACATTCTGTTTGCGATGCCATTAAGTGTCAGCCTGAGCAGGATTCATTTAATTTGCTCTACACACATTACTAGAACTGGTGGCAGACAAAGCCCAACGCACCAAGACATGCAAGCTGCAAACACCATTTGGACAATACGAGAGTCAAAACGCACCGCAATAAGCCTACATGAACGATGCGTTGTGAGCTAGCACATGCGCATTTTATTTATTCAGTTAGCCTACCCAATAAATATACTCATACAGCAGTGCATATATAGAAAAACATGCATACTGCATCTCCCCCTACACACTCTACAATGATGTTTAAACATTTGTGATCGCATGAGATTGCTTTATCAAAGCTGGCGTAAAGTGTCATACCAAACCTTTCGCACCAACCGCTAACTTGGGTATTTAGTAGGACTTTCTGCCACAAGAAAAGAAAGAAAAGGTCTGTCACAGCCAGGACATTACATGACTTTGGGTGCCACTGAACAAATAGCTGGGTATGCGAGTATGTTCCATTTTAGGTTTTGGTATTCAGGATTAAGTACCTTGCATGAGCTTGGCTGGGCTCTAATGCTGGGTCTGAAGGGAGATACTGGCCAGTACGGATAGTGTGAGATTGGTGAATGAAATGGACTACAATACAGGTTGAAGTTTTAGTGTTTTCCATTCACAGACCCATTCACCCAACAGACAATCCATGTCAACACATGTTATTATATATGAAAAGGAATGTCGCAAGGTTGAGAAAACAAGTACTGTAGGCTTTCAAAAATTGAACAATATCAAATTATCCTCAGTGACAAAATCGCAAGGAATTCAAGCTGTTTGGACTTTAAACTGTGAAAAACCCAACATGCATTTTAAATACTAGTGCAAACATGAACTGTGACCAATCCGTGTGTCACGGTCAGGTGAGTACTTGTAAAAACAAAATATGAACAGGCACATCCACTTTGGATCCACAGCATAATGTATCTTCACGGAGGTTGGTACAGATGAAAGCAAAAGGCAAAATAAGCTGAAATGTTGCTCTGAGCAGCCAAGTGTGACAAGTACTGTAGCTTTATTTGAGTGGTTAACAGAAGTGTTTGAGCTAAGAACCATGTACTGTAAACACTCAATTGAGAGTTCCTTATGCCAAACTGATCAATCAAGAAAATCTTACAGTTTGGTGAAAATAACTATTTAGCTGGCATTATAGGTTCTCCTACCAGGCCTCCCATTAGCAAAATGCTATTTTGTTAGCCACTGGTTCTCCTTTCTTTTTTAGCAAGACCAACATAACTACATATATTTATCCTAAGGCTCTTTCTGGCTATTTTTGCTTCACTGATAAAGAACAATGCCCAAATGTCACAGCAGCCAAATGGCCTTAACCAGCTCGCATACAAAATTAACTAATTCATTGATTTGATTTTTAGTAATTTCTAGTATTGCTAATAATAATTGATAAGTAACAAATATACAATACTATGGCATACCTTATGAAGATCCCATTATAGACCGAATCCAGTTTGACAGGCATGATTGTCAGCCATGATAATTTATTGTGTCTTGAGTCTAAAATTCAATGCTAGTGTCTGATTCTGGCACAAATCTGGTTGCAAAAGGGGGCCCTGGTGGCTCTAACAATTTACTATTGGGTTCACTGAGTTCATGGGTAACGCCCATGGTATACGGTATAAAAAATCCTTTACAGGACAAGGGTGGACTTTGTTGAAACTGTGAATATCCAAACCCATCTTTTTGGGTTTCAGTTTGTGTTAATTCTCTATTGGGTTAAAACCCTGGAACAGCTTGTTGTTTCACCCTGAGGTTCCATCCAGTTCCTAGGTATTAGTCTATATCCTACACTTGCCTTGCATTCTCATCAACAGAGACTCTGATAAGAGCCTGCTTGTATCAAAGAGAAGCCAACAGGAGGCACAATGTTTCCAGAAATGGGATCATATAAACAAATTGTATTTTATGTCAGTTTTAAGAGGCATTATTGTAAATTGGCTGAGCAAAGACATCAACTTTATTACTTCCTGAACCTTTCCAAGCTGGAGTTGCTTGGAAAACATCTTCCATTCCCCGCTGTTGACACATATATATGAAAAAAAATGTGTTGGTCTAAACAGTGATACAAATAAGAGACTGCTGGAAAATCATTTTAATTGGACCAGCTACAGAATTGGAATGTTAGTCTTCATTTGATGAGCATTACTAAATTCTGGGACAAAAATAGTAGGAACCAGCTTCCAAACTCATAAAATGCCTGCTGACATTGATTTATTAAGCCCTGAGGTATAAAGCACAGATACATGGGGATACTTATGAACTTATTTCTATGAATAGCTGAACATTCAATATAATATAGCTGTTGACACATTTAAATCATCATTAAATGTTTTGATGTCATAGTGTGAAAAATTCATCATCATTACCTGATGTCTGATATGGTCATTATACCTTACCAAAATTAACATTTTGCCACAAATAAATGACAAATAAATCCCTTAAACATGAGTAATTATTTTTAGAAAAAGTTCTGTTTGGATGCAACCAAGGCACGCAATTGGCCAATGTTTTAGGGACCCTTTTTTACTGCTTGTCCTCCTCTGGCCAATAAATCCACAATGCCCCTTTAATTCAACCCACAAAATAAAGCAGTACTGCCTGAATTTTGGGTCACGGGACAGGAGACCCCTAGATGAATCCTACGCCAGTGGATTCTGGAAGTCACAATATCCTATATGTTAAAACTGTAACAGTTTTCTACATGTATCTACATGTATCTGAGCCATTTTGCTGAGCCATCAGTGTTTTTTATGTTGCTGAACAAGTCCTGTCAAGAATACAAAGATTTGGCAGCCCACAACCCATACATCAGGCTCACGAAAGCTAAAAGACAGAAAGGAAAGCACAAAACCACAGATATGTGCTCGGAAAACAACTGATTCTCTGCTTGACAGATATTTTTATCGTCTTCTTTGTCAGGTGGATTTGGGATTTCTCTTTTTTAAAACCAAACACACTAAAACTTTCCCAGCTTCCGATATGCATGTAACTTTTTGTAAAGAGCTATATACTGTATATATAGAAGAACCATACTTTCCAGCTGCCATTAATCTCCAGCAATAACAAAACATAACATGAATATGAAGATGTCATCGCTATACAGGATACTACCGTCTCATAATGAGCATCTCCCGGTTCAGCAGGTGGTCGGAGGAGCCAATGAACCTCCAGAGGTTCACTCATGCACTTAATACCTGCTGAAAGCTCCCGTCTGGCTGGGCCCAGAATATGGAGTGGAGCGCTTATCAAGAGGGCCCCCAGGGCCACAAAAAATATACCTGAACCAGCCAAGCGGAATCATCCGCCTCAGGCTGGGCTCACTGGCTTTCTCACAGGACTGTATAGCAAATGAGGTGTGGTGCATATCCTTCAGTTAAACCATTACACCTGATGTAAACAACATCGGGACATTGGGTTGAGATAGTGCCGTGCCAGGGCGTGGAGTCATACAACACCTGGTGAACAAACAAGCCCTCGCTTAGGCTATTTAGGTCTTTGCGCGTGACTGCCTCGACTGTGCTGATCCACGCCCCCTGAACTGCTGCCTCTAAAGACACTCATCTAATTGCTTGTTGCTTGATTTGGCCGGGCTGTGCAGGTCTCGACCAATCCTTCCTTTTATCCATCTCTCTCTCTCTCTCTCTTTCTCACACCATCCAACTTTCCCACTCTCTCTCCTAAGTGACAATATCACGGGAAAGCACATTCTCGCGAGAAGGGTGTAGTATGAAACAGCATCTATCCACCTTCTATCTTTAAGTGTGCATGCGTGTGTACCACAGATGTGTGCAGTTCTGTCTTTACATGGTCGCGTACGATTGGACAAATCCCTCCATATTGTCAAGAGAAAGCATTCTAAAATGTGTTTATAAAAAACTTTGAACCAGAATGGAAAAATTCTACAGTGACAGGACATTAACTAAAGCCCAGCAGACTTAGAAAAAACATAGTTGAAACAGAATTGTTAAGAATTCAATGGCTCCACTCACAGCGCAATACAAAGGACCACATTGTGGCGGCTGCTGTTTAGTGAGTGGAGAGAGTTATATCTGTAACTATCTATAACTTTGCAGCAGATAAACTCGTACGAGACACGGCTCCCGCGATATTTATCTGAGGTTCCGAGTTATGCCTGGAATGTGGACATGGCAGGTGACCTTTATGTATGTCCAAATAAGGCTGGTTGGTTGTTGTTTAACGTTGCCATTGCCCAGGTCACCACAGTTTGTTTACTTAAGAAAAGAATGTGTGTCCAGCTGTAAAAGAAGGTCATCCTCTAAAATGTATAATAAATGAAGATCATTGAAAGAAAAGAAAAAAGGTTGGACTTGACAGTGTGTGTGTGGGTTCCTGGATGAATGAAATTGTAGGAAACTCCCAGGGAACACAGGGCGAACAAGTGTACACATCTGGGGGTATGGGGCAGAATAGTGTAGCGGTTCAGATCCTCGATCAAACCCAGCCAATAGGTCTTAGGTTTGATCCCCAGGGAACCTACCATAAACATCACTAAGCAAGATGCCAACATACTCCTCCTAAATACTCTAGTGTACTCCTGAATATGGAATAGCTGTTAAACTGGGCAGTACTTAAGGATAAAGGTGTCTAATACATTGACCTAACTATATACCACTATACCATCTCATCACCAGAAATGTTAAAATATATTAAAACTTAAATCATAATTGATTAAACAAAACAAACCCTATCTTTGTTCTGCGAATTAAGTCAGTTTATTTACATTGTGTCATATCAGGGGTGTGTATGTGTAAGTGAAGAAACAAGAAGCAGAGAAATGCAAAAAGAGCATCTTTGTTTATTGATCCTGGGAGGTAATACAGTCAGCTGCTGGATGCCTGATTGTCCACAATGACTACACATTAACAGCCTTGTCTATTATGCAGATGATAGCAGGGCAGAAAACACTGAGTCAAAAGATAAGCAGTGTAATAAATAAACCCTCGTAAAAATTCTCACATTTAACTTCATAATAATGACAATGTTCTATTGCCGTTATACAGTGTGGTACAGTCTTTGGATTTTTGAGAGGGGGATTTTGTGAAAGTACAATAGAGTTTAAATGTACATTATACTCGTTAATACCCCAATCACCACCCTAACTTACTGTTTATGATTGACACACAACTGTGCATGCGGCTTTTAGGTAATTTAGTTTATATGAGCACTGTAGAGAGAAGTGCTAGCAAGGGGCATGCACTCTCTCAGTTTCAAAACAAAACAATGTTATTGTAGCGCTGGTTTCAAGCTACAAGAGGAATTCCTGACACAAATCGAGGAGTGTAATAAGGTAATATGCCTACAAAAAACTACAACCCAATGGTTAACCTCTTCATCACTAAGCCCTTTGGTCAGGTCGCTGCCTCGAAAAAGCATTCTCAAACTGAATAGAGTATATCTCCAAGACTACAAGGGCTATACAGATAATCTAGGTACCAAAAGAAAGATAACACCTGTGAGATTTATCTGGAGGTGAAAGAATCAATGTGGATGTTACTGGGTGTAGTGTACAATGATTCTTTACGTGATGTAAAGAATCATGGCTACCCAAGTACCTAGAGAAGTACTGGCAAATCTGGAGTTATGGAAACAATATAACAAATACAATTGTCATTGTTAAAACTCAAGTGAACTAGTGAAACTAGCCACAGTTATATATTTTATGTAGTAACATCACCACTGTATTTTCCTCTGGGTCAGTATCATCTGTAAACACTGCTATATTACAGATGGCCTAAAGAGGTCGGCCCATTCATTCACCATATTTAAAGAAAAAAAGTCCCCAGAGGCCTCTTGTTAGTATTAAATAGAATCCGCAGTTACGCTCCCAGCAGCAATTATATCGCATGATTCAGAACACCCAAACTAATTTTTCCCCCTCGTCCCAGCGAGATGTGGAATGCGAATTACATTGTCCGTGAAGCCCATGAAAAGAAACTGGCACACCGTGACCTCCTAATAGGCTGAAGATGGAACTGGATCAAGACTACATTCCTAGACACTATTAGGTATTTAGAAATCACAGAGTGGCTAAGCCTGTGGCAACAAATGTCTTTTCCCGAGTGCAGGATCCAGCTAATGGTCCTGGCTCAGGTACAATACTGTCACAGTTGAACACTCCAATGAGTACTTTATTAGGAATTAGAGGGGTGGGTTACTGAAAGATACACAGGTGGTCAGATCTGGTCCAGATTTCTGGGAAAATAGCCTTATAGCACAATAATGTATCACAGCAAATAACATGTGTCCCATGGTACCAAAGTACAAAGGACTAAGTCATTTAAACCTCCATTAGGCATTTTTTTCACCAGCAGGAGGAGGTAATTCCCCAACAGATTTTTTAAACAAACCTGCCCAAACATGTTGCAGTGCTACATTTAAAGTTATTGTTCGAAAGAATAACATGTAAAAACTATAGCAAAACTTTTCAAATCTATATTATGTCCGTTCCAGAGTCTCGGTCCTGGTGAACCGATTGTATTATGAATTAGGATCTCTGACGAACGGCACAGAAGCAGCCTGTGGTTGCTAAACGCCTCCAGTAATATATGGATTGCTCGTGAGCTAAAGCCTCCTTCCATCCCAAGATTGCATGTTTTCATAATTACATAACATAAAAAAAGAATACTCTAGCTTTTAATACCCGGGGCTCTTGATCTAGGAATAGCAAATCCTATATTTTCTTGTATCTCTCTTGTGTTTTTGTCATGTGGTTTTTGTAAGAACGCAACTTATTTGGTTTTATTTTATTTGACTGAAAGATTATCAGCCTGGCCTCTGTGTTTCGGCCAAAGTTTTAGGTAGAGGGAAAACATGGAGATAATGGTTGCAAAGCATCTGCAGGTGGTGCAGGGTTGTTGAAGTAGGACACCAGCCCTCAATGGTACCTTCCGGTAGCAGGTTAAGATAAGAAGATTTGAACGTATTCCATGAAAACAGTATGCTTAATGGAGCTTTAAAATGTTCAGTGTCATATAATATCATCATCATATCATATTTTAAGCAAAAAATGAAAGTGTACACTACAGCAACAGTTTTTCCCTCACTAGCCGGCTATTGCGACATGAAAATTCCACCCATGCAGTCAGTTTAATTTGAAACGTCATTTTAGTGATAGCTGACAAGTGAAAGGGTACGGGTATACTTTGTACCCGGACATTGGAGCGTTGCCAGGCCATGGGGGGCTGCAATCCTCCGCTGGTTCCCATAATGGCTTTTATGGTTTGTGTTTGCACTGATTAATGAGAGCTGTGAAGGGGATAGAGCCTAGTACAGTATGTGTACTCATGCGTGTATGTGTGTGTGGGGTGAAATAATAACAATAAGCTGAATGTACGCCCTAAGGCAAGTCACTCCAATACAACAAACACACATCCCGATGCTCTTTACTATGCGCACATTAACTGCAGTGTTTTTTTTTAAATAGGCCCTAATTTATGAACTGTGATACTTACAAAGCTGCTCTGAAGTACTACACAAGGGTCTGGGTAAAATGAGCAAGTCTCATTGAACTGGCTTTGCTACCGTGATTTTCCTAGCAGCACTATAGTTTTGCCCTGGCAATAAAACCCAGTTCCTTTTCTAGGGAAGAAACTGCAAAAGACGTTATGTTCCAGTCTGGTAGTTTTGAAAAGACACCTTCATACACAAGCACAGACAAACAACAAATGCATAGACGCACTCGCTTTCCCATGCAAAATGTGGAACTGTGTGTCGCTAAGTGTAAGCAGTTTTTATATTATCCATTATTGTGTCTCCTATGGATTATATCAATTACGTTCTACAATTTATCACAACAAAGGAATCTTGAGTCATCAAAATACACACCCCATTCACATCAACATCGCATTGCGACTTTTTGACAGTTCATCACTAAACCCTTCTTTCCTAACCACTGAATCATTGACTAGCTGATGCTAAAACCTTAAATCTTAGCGCACCTTGCAAACGTGTGTCCAGCCAATTATGAGCCAGTGAGCAAGCAAGTTTGGAACTGGCGACCGGGCCTGCTGTGGCAGAGGAGGTTACGGAAAATTGACTTCTTGGCTATCATAAAAGGTTAGTCACTTAGGTTCCTGCACATTGAACCAGAGGGTACATGCCATAAGTACAGCTGATTGCTGTTTCAGTTGCAAGGCATTCAAATTGCATGAAGATACAGGCACACAAGTAGAGGGGAGGAGAAGAAAGAAGAGGAGCGAATTTGGGTCCAGGACACCATTTCGTAGTGGGAAACCTTTAGGGTTAAGTGTAAGGCATACAATTATAAATTATGTTAAGATATAGAATTAGGTTAGGCATATGAACGTTGGGTAGGAAAAACAATAACACATCTAGAACCATGACTGACCAGCCATCGCAGTGTGCATGTAGACGGTTATAACATTCCTTCTGATATTCTACAGTATTTATTTTCCCAACAGCAGCAGCACAGAGACAGAATGACGACTTTTATTTGTTTTTTTTGCTTGACAGGACTACAGAATAACAATTTAAACCTTAACATGACTCGCTAACGAGCTTAGACAAGCTGCAAAACCGTGCGTCACCCATCGAGTATCCTGGGTTCACCCTTAGCAACAGATCGGTGGATGCCATGCTTTGGTTGCACAAAAAGAGTGTGTGCAAGTTAGGTATGCAAATAAATACACAGGGGGGGGGGGGGAGGTCGACCAATGACGCACTCTCAGGAGAGTCAGTGAAAGCAAACAGCATTGACCTGAGGGGCGAATGCTTCACTTGTAGTAGGAGATTTGATTGGGGGTGAAGGGGTGTGGCTGGGGGGAGTGGGGGGTCAGAGCAGGGCATTGAGTAAACCTAGCGGCCCAACGCACTGTGAGAAAGTGTGGCATGTATGCTGTAGCATGGCAGGGAACATATCTAATGCTTTTGAACACGTCCTGTGGTCAATAAACTGTTTTCAACATTTGAATAAAGCAATGGTTCTTAAAGGTTTCTTTTGGCTAAAGACCACTGGACTACTGGACTAGAATGTTAATTTTGAAAACAAAAAAACATTTACGATTTGATGACGTTCATGTAGTGTACTGCAGCATTACACAGCAGCATGAATGGAGCACTTTGATGGCTCCAGGAACACAGATCAACCTTTCACTTCTCAATTTATAGGTGTCTTTTTCTTTTCATAATCATTGTAAGCAAACTGTATATTTCCTTTTTCCTTCAAGCACCTCGGTAGTGCCTTCAAGTACCCGTAGAGGTAAGTGTACCCCCATTTCAGTTGCATAAAGTGGAAGGAGCTGTGGCGTGTGACAGCGAGACAAATTTTATATTCTGTGTTGACTGTATAGACTTACCGGCACCACAAGAGTCATCTCACGGCCGACCTCAGGACCCCTCAGGGATGTCGACGTGCTCCCAGACGGTTAATTCACCTGTCAACTCTCACAAGACTCCATGGCAGTGTTATCTCAGGTCTGAACCCATAGACACCCACACAAAACTGTCTTTAAGCTGCTATCTCTTATGTAAACATGTCTTTCATGTGCATTGAATCTATGAATTATGCTATGTATGCGCTAAAATGCAGCTAGCAATGTTCTATATTCTCTGTCACTAGTTTGTCACATGAGGTGTTGACTATCATATATGGTTCAATTGTATATCTGTTATTAGGAAATGTAGGTGCTTCAACATTTAAGAGTGGTCAAGTATGCTTATAGAATGTATGAATAGGATATTAACGACAACACCACAATGCACTGATGTGCCATATTAGCAGTTTGCAGTATAAGAGTTTACTAGAGAAAATACCCCAAAATAGAAAATACCCAAAGTAGAAATGAATTTGTCACCAAAGTTATTTAAAATTTACATACACCACAGGCTGCTTTCAAAGATGTTCATTGGATAAATTAAAATAACATCCATATCCTTTTAGAGAGAATATTTATATAAATGTAAGTAGACTAATAGTTGCATGACACATCCAGGTGTGCTGATTCACAGACTGTAGCAATACCTTGCTCTGCCCTAGGCACTTCTCTGGCGCACTCACGTCGTCTCCTAGCGGACAAGCTTGGAATAGCAACCGGCAGCATAGGGCATTTTATTTATGATGAGATGATTCTTTCTGAGAATGATGACTGGAAATACAAATACCGTTTTAAGAAAATGCATTACAAGTAGCATAATGGTAATATTGATGCCAGGTAAAGTGAAATATAGTGTTTGGGGTCTAAAATATAAATATTATCTCCAGAGATATGTGAAATCTTAAGAAAAAAAACATACATCTAATAAATCAAATATTTAATGGGTGCCTTTGTTAGCCGACCTTGTGACCGGAAATGCTTATCTATATAAAAATATGAGTCCGCTTATGGAATTTGTACCTCGTCTTTTGTGGAATGTGCTTTTTTGTCGCCTCGTTCTCCTTGTGTATAAACCCCATACAAGCGCCATGTGAGGTAAGAGGATAAGATCGTCCCTTTTTCATTGCGAGATTGTGATTGGACGAGACGACTTCTTAGGAATTTCATGAAACTATTTAAATAGCACTTTGTCCCCTCGGTTTAAAGTTAGTTTTTAGTGGCCGATTACCAGTAAGGACAATTTACCATCAATAAGAGATATATTCCAACGAACCTTACATTGGGACCATTCATTCAAACACATTCTTGGATTATTGTTGGATTTAAATATTTGGGGATTTTATCATATTGCTGTTGCTGTTTTCGCAAAGCAGGTGAGTGGGCAAATATACTAATTTATTTTACCTTTCAGCATGCTAGCGGAATAAGTTGAAACGTGAGATACCCGTCAATTTCCAGATTTTAAATTTGTTGTTGACCATTTTTACTCTGACGTTAGCTGAGACTTTGAAGTTAGTTGACTGGCTTGTACTTGAAATAATATTGTATATTTTCTGACATGTCTCATATAGGCAGCAAGTGAGTGTTTCGCCATGAAGTTGGAAGGCATATTTTTGCTATTGATGCTCTGGTCCTGCGAGAGCGCAAGAGTTGCAGGTGGGAAGACGCACAATCATTCTCAATATTATATATTGAGAATGATTATTGCACATATTATTGCGCTATATCTGGACAAACATCCAGAAAAGTTTAAATTTATTCCTGTAGACAATCGATTCCAATGCAATATCAATAACAATAGCTCCCTGCTTATTATGCACCCACAGAGAGCCGAGACGACAATAGTGTATTCGACTTGTTTGAGCACGTTCAAGTGCCAAAAAAGAACAACGGGGTCACTTTGGTGAAAGGAGACGACCCGTACAGCCCCGCCTACAAGATCCTTAACCCAGACCTGATTCCCCCGTTTCCCGATAGCAGATTTAGGGACCTAATCGACTCCATTCATGCTGAGAGGGGATTCCTCCTGCTATTAAACTTCAAGCAATTCAAACACACCCGGGGGAGCCTGCTGACAGTGGAGAAACGGGACGGCTCCGGACCCGTGTTCGAGATCGTCTCCAACGGCAAGGCGAACACCTTGGACATCGTTTACTCCACAGAGAACAAGCAACAGGTGGTTTCCATCGAAGACGTTGAGTTAGCCACGAGCCACTGGAAGAACATCACCTTGTTTGTTCAGGAGGACCGGGCGCAGCTGTTTACTGGATGCCAGGAAGTCAACACCGCCGAGCTGGACTCGCCCATTCAGAGCATCCTCACGCAAGACGTCCCTTCCAGCGCGCAACTCAGGATCGGCAAAGGAGCGGTGAAAGACAAGTTTATGGTGAGATATGAACACAATAGCCAGTGTGGCATCGCTTCGTGAATTCCGATGTAGCCTTCATAAACGTTAACCGAGCTCTGACTTCAAATGCCAATGTGCTTGAAAGTGTTCACATGCGAAAATACGCACAGAAAATAACAGCCTATAATTGATTCAGTCCATGCTGTTTGTTTGTTTGTTATAGCCTAATGTTGAGAGGTTTCAGTAAACGTGCAGAGAAATAGCTCAAACATCGGTAAACACTGATTCTTGCAGGGGGTGCTCCAAAACGTGCGTTTTGTGTTTGGAACCACTTTAGACGCCATCCTGCGCAACAAGGGATGCCAAAACTGTGAGTAATCATTACCAACACATGGAGTGTATGTGTTTATTTATGATTAAACTTTTTCCACGCTGCCAAGGCACAGCATGTTATCACAGGAATGCTCATAACAGCCTAATCGTTTTTGATAAAAAAAACCACTGAGTTTGTTTGTTTAGCATTTGCTGTCTGTTAAATGTCACAGTTTAAAAAATGTGTGTGTGTGTGTGTGTGTGTGTGTGTGTGTGTGTGTGTGTGTGTGTGTGTATATATATCGAAACTTTTATATATTATTTTCCAGTTTGATTTGTAGTATCGTGGGTGTCTCGTAGCTGATAGATGCCTATACTTCCACTCCAATGCACTTAATGTATCCTAAAGTAAAGTCTGACCCTTGGCTTGGCTCTAGTCTGCTTGTTTCATGGTTGATATACAGCTGTCTTATTCTTCTGTCTTCAGCCATGCAGACTGATACCATGATCTTGGAGAACCTCAATGGCTCCTCTGCCATCAGAACAGAGTACACTGGCCACAAGACAAAAGGTAAATGCTTTCTCTGCATGTGACTGTGCACATTATTTGCAACCAGACTAGGCTAGATACTGACAAAATGGGACTAAACTGAAGATAACAGAATAGAATACGATGACAAACAGGAATACACATACAGAATTGATATACTGCCTTCATAGTAGCATATGAACAGCAATACTAGAAGTTCATTGAGTGTACTATGGTTAGGACTGAGCCTGTCTTTTCCCTTTTTGGTCCAGACCTGCAGATGGTTTGTGGCTTCACTTGTGATGACTTGGCTCGCATGTTCAAGGAGCTGAAGGGGTTGGGCGTGGTGGTCAAGGAACTATCCAATGAGCTCCACAAACTGGTAAGACATAGTGCCTGTCTGTCAGGGTTTGTGCATGTTTATATGTTCTAATGAACAGTGAGGTAAACATAGCTCATTTGCTAATCTTAAGGTATCTTAAGGTATTATCTGTAATTAAAAAAAATGGGAAAGGACGGTATTGTTCACTTTTACCGTAAAAATGTTCTCTGAATCCGGTTAATGTAAAACCTGTCTCTCTATGTCCTGGTTTTCCTCCAGACGGATGAGAACAACCTGATTAAGAACACCCTCCGCATTCATAGTGGCGTCTGCATCCACAATGGCATCGTTCACAAAAGCAAAGACGAGTGGACCGTCGATGTCTGCACTGAGTGCACTTGTCAAGTACGTACTCAAGCGTGTGCGCGAGTGTGTGTGTGTGTGAGTGTGTGCACTCTCATCCATAAAGAGTCTCAGTATTGTTATGGTTGTTTTTGTGAATTGACCATACCTGCCAGTGATTTGATACAGCGGTCAGGACATGGACATGGTCAGGGCACACTTGGCTAAAGGGGCATTTCGCCCAGAATAATTTACACTGTAAACCCACACTGGCTGTTTTGGCAGGCTGGCTTTATTTATTTGTTTCTCCAAAGTGTAGCTAACTTCCATTATTAGAACCTTGGCCTCATCCCAAACCCACCCTGACCCAGTAGGCAGCTGATTGTCCTCAAGGGGTCTCCTTTTTCAGCCAAAACTCCCCCTCCATTCTTTTTCTGGCACACTAAATTTGGCCAAACTTAGTTGTGGAGCAGAAAATGTAATGGGATGGTTGAATGAATAGGGATTAAGTCTTATTCTAGTCTGAAGTCTCCCTGTTCATTAATTCAACAAGGTGTACTTCCTCCACAATCGTAATTGAACTTAGAATCAAAGTATAGCAATGTGCTTGATGATTAACGATGGACCTGCTGTGTTTTCTAGAACTCTGCTACTGTGTGTCGCAAGAAATCCTGCCCTATCATCGCTTGTGCCAACGCTACTTTGCTCGACGGGGAGTGCTGCCCACGTTGTGGAACCCGTAAGTCAAACATTAATCTCTGTTTACGTTCCTATGTTTTTCCCTTTTTCCCCCCCTTATTTTATGTTTGCACACATTTTAAGCATGCATAAATGCAGTAAATGTAATACTCATTTACTGTATGTTTGTTTCCAAAACAGAAAAGGTATTCAACACTATGCATGATTTAATGACAGCTATTTGAATGTAAATTGCCTTTACAAAACAAAACCACTCAACTATTCCCTTAATGTAAAGGTTTCTATTCAAAAGATGAATAAAACTGCAATAACATCCCAGTAAATGAAAGACTTGTTATGAGTTATGAACATTGGTGCTTTGTGTCCCAAAACATCTTTGAGTCTTCAAGTTGTAATGGCTGTAATTGACCAAATTGGTTAAAGTGGGAACAAAAATTGTACGTTTGTTTTCTTCCACACAAGCACTAGTGAGATGTTCAGCATACCTTCGCAGACAGGGTTGCAGCGATTCCCTAAAATCCAAATAAACAGTGTGGGCCGCATCCACCCTAGCCTCGGCAACTTGTTGAAGTCATAACATGCTCGCGGCCTTGTTTGCCAAGTCAGTGGGGTGTCCCCATAGGACAGTGTCTCTCTCTTCTGCCCCTGACTTCCATCTGATGGTGGCTGGAGTCTTTTTCATTCAAGGGCCTACTCTCTCTCTCTCTATGTCCCAGATATATCCATACTATTAACCCTCTGCTAAGAAAGCTCTGCTAAGAGCTTTTTCTTTCAAATTGTGGGGGTTCAGGAGGGAGGGTACTCTTTGACTGAAATAGCTCTTTTATTGTCCTCTCTCTCTCTCTCTCTCTGTGTGTGTCTGTCTCTCTGCCCCTCCCCTCAGCAAGTGACTATGCTGAGGACGGCTGGTCACCCTGGTCTGAATGGACCCATTGTTCCGTGTCGTGTGGGCAGGGCATCCGGCAGCGCGGGCGCTCCTGCGACCGCATCTACAACAACTGCGAAGGCTCTTCGGTGCAGACCAGCGACTGCTACCTCCGGGAGTGCGACAAGCGCTGTGAGTTTAAACAGAAACCCCATCATGCGTCATTACAGAAAAGTGGACACGTTTATGACAGACCCCGCTACTTACGGCTAGATGGCCATTATCTCATTGGTTTCTTGACCTTCTGATTCTTCCTTTCACACATTCAGTCAAGCAGGACGGCGGCTGGAGTCACTGGTCCCCGTGGTCTTCCTGTTCAGTCACTTGTGGTGCCGGCACCATCACCCGTATCCGCCTCTGCAACTCCCCTATCGCCCAGATGGGAGGCAAGGAGTGTAGCGGAGAGTTCCGGCAGACCAAGGACTGTGAGAAGTCTCCATGTCCCAGTAAGTCATTTTCATTTAAATCAGCGTGTTCATACTCTTGAGTCACAGCCCCCCACAAATAAAAAACACTTTCATAGTTTGCGACCCCCCCTCATGCGCACACATGTGTATGCATTCATAGCATAACAATTTATCAAAGTATAAAACCATAAACCATCTTGCGACAGACCTAGAATCATTCAATTATTTTAGCACATGCTAGCATTGCCTGCCTGGATGTAAGATCATGTGATTTGTAATCTCTCTTTCTCTCGTCAGTTAATGGAAACTGGGGACCCTGGTCCCCATGGGATGGCTGCACGCTCACCTGCGGAGGCGGTGTTCAGACCCGCAAACGTCTGTGCAATAATCCCGCACCCCAATACGGGGGCAAAGAGTGCCAGGGCGAGGCCAAGGACAGCCAGCTGTGCAACAAGAAAGCCTGTCCGATTGGTGAGTCAACACCCGCCAACCACGCTTTTAAGGTTTCAGGTATATGTAGCTAAGATGCTAAAGGTCCTTGCATTGCTACTTGATGTTGAGTTGAGAAATTGTTTATGTTAGATGGTTGCCTGTCCAATCCCTGCTTTGCCGGAGCTAAGTGCACCAGCTTCCCCGACGGCACCTGGAAGTGTGGAAAATGCCCGACTGGCTATTCGGGAAACGGAATCAAATGCAAGGACGTCGATGAGGTAGGAGTTGTTGTGACATATTAGGTAAGGTATTGAATCATTGCTTCTTGTCAGGATGTTAACAGGAGTTACTATTATGCAACAGTGCAAGGAGGTCCCCGATGCGTGCTTCGTCTTTAACGGCGCACACCGCTGTGAGAACACAGACCCGGGCTACAACTGCCTCCCCTGCCCCACCCGCTACTCCGGACCCCAGCCCTTCGGCAGGGGTGTGGAGCAGGCCGGTGCACAGAAACAGGCAAGTACAAGTCCTGTTTCTCTTTGGAGGAGACACCGACCTCTCAAAATCTATGAGTTTATCTGAGTTATGGTGATGGGGATAGCAGATAACAGATGCACTTGTTCTCACTGCTCATGACCCTGTTCACCCTGTTTTTTTTTTTGTTTTTTTTTTGGACGTTCTAGAAATTTAGAATAGAATGCTATGAACTTAGGACCATCTTATCTCATCAATCGGCGCTGAATGCTTTTTTCTTCTTCTCCCCCTCCAGGTATGTGCACCACGTAACCCCTGCCTTGATGGAAGCCACGAGTGCAACAAGAATGCCCGCTGCAACTACCTGGGACACTTCGCCGAGCCCATGTACCGCTGTGAGTGCAAGCCCGGCT
This sequence comes from Percopsis transmontana, assembly GCA_025447815.1. NCBI lineage: Eukaryota > Metazoa > Chordata > Actinopteri > Percopsiformes > Percopsidae > Percopsis > Percopsis transmontana. Next base: position 14,164 of record JAOEHI010003917.1, on the reverse strand, counting down.
ACGCCGGCAACGGCCACATCTGCGGAGAGGACACCGATCTGGACGGCTGGCCCAACGCTGATCTGGTGTGTGTGGAGAACGCCACCTACCACTGTAAAAAGGTAGGTGCCAGTGGAAACGCCAGTTACTTTGCTAGTTTTGTAATGTTCGAGTGGGAGAAAACGGCTTGCTTTTTAGGTTTCATCTTCAAACCTAAAACTGGATCTCACCGTTGGCCTTTTGCAGGACAACTGCCCCAAGCTCCCCAACTCTGGGCAAGAAGACTATGATAAGGATGGCATTGGAGACGCTTGTGACAATGATGACGACAATGATGGCATTCCCGATGACAGGGTATGTGAATGCCTGTGTGTGTGTCTGTATGTGTATTCATCCTTCATGCCAGGTTGGCATCGACGAGGCAGGAAAGCAAATGTTTCTGCCGACTCTGAGCCAAACCTCAAATTCCAGCACGGTAGAGGTTCTACCCTGAAGGAGCTACAGTGTGTACTGCTAATCCCAACATTATATTTGGGACAGCGCCTAAAAATAAAGCTCCCTGTAAAAGGACCTACTCAGGACACCTGAGCACTAAACGTACACTAAGGAAGATTGACACTCGAATAATAAAAATAAAAAGTCATACTCCAACCCCCTCCCAGATTCTACAATCCGACTGTAAAAGCAGAGAGTCACAATAACAAAATAGATGTTAAAGCCACTAGCATAGCTTTCCACCCTTAGGGTCAAATATAGGTTCGACTGAGGGGAAAATATGACTTGGTATACCTTTAACTTCCCATGTCAGGGATGGTGTACTTAACTAAAATGTCTCTCCCTGTCACTCCTTTGCGGAAAACAGGACAACTGTCCATTCATCTACAACCCCAGACAGTACGACTATGACCGGGACGATGTGGGTGACCGTTGCGATAACTGCCCCTACAACAGTAACCCAGACCAGATGGACACAGACAACAACGGGGAGGGAGATGCCTGCTCTGTAGATATCGACGGAGACGGTGGGAAAGTGGTTTTAGTCCGCAGCTCAGAATATGAATTTCTATATCTAGTAGCAGTTGTTAAAAATTTTCTGCGGTAAAGTCTGTTTTATTTATAAAGCATTTTATCACAAGTATGTCTAAAAGGGTTTCACAGTCATATTTTCATACATCATACCATCGTCTCAATATAACATCCTGCTTAAAGATATTCTACATTCTACATACTATATCAAGTCTCATGCTGAAATGATGTCTTAAAAATACAGTAACAGTAGGAATGAATAAAGTGTCATGAATAGGTGTTAAATACGGCTATTTCTTTGTTTCACAGGCATTCTGAATGAAAAGGACAACTGCCCATATGTCTACAATGTGGACCAGCGGGACACAGACCTGGATGGGGTGGGAGATATGTGTGATAACTGCCCTCTGGAACATAATCCAGATCAGGTGTGTGTATACATCCCCCCCCCCCCCCGACTTGCCCACATACACACACACACACACAATTCCATAATCCACATTCATCTCCATGGTTTTTGTTGCTAAGCATATGTCTTATTTCATGTGGAGAGAGCGAGATAGTCACTCTGTGCTCGCATAGTCGTCTAAGCTGTATCACGCTATGTGAAGGTGGGCCATATCCCACTGCATAGCTCAAGGGCACATCACTTCAATAACACGTAGTTGGGGGCGCGGGGGCCTTGTCAATGGCCCATTGATGTTAGATGATGTGGCTGCTGTGAGAGCCAGGGGCTTTTTATTACTGTGGAATGGACTGTCCCTGGGTTGTGTGCATGCCCCGTCGGCACACCATGGCCCTGCCCGGTCCACCTGTGCCATGCTACGCTAAGGAGTAGGAATGCAAGGAAGAAATTGGACTCTATAAAGGTGGAGAGGGGTGAATTTCAAAAGCGTACATCAAGCACTAGAGAAGGGTGCACTGTAAAACCCAAACAAACCAGTCCAGGCTTATTCTCATGTCTTATATAATGGGGATTCTAGACAAAGTTACGTCAGTCTCCAAATATCGTCCCTCCATCTCCACCTCTATTCCCCTTTCCCTCTCTTGACCCCGTCTGTAGTGCTGCCAAGCATACCTTTGCTGTTCGCTAAGGGAACCATTGGTGCTGGAAGAGAAGATTAGAAACTAGTTTGAGTGGTGTGGAGGGACGTGTGATGGTCAGGAGATGAAAACCAGTGACAGATTGTGAACAAATTAAGCTTGGCAGGTTTACAGAGGCACGCGAGATTGGTGCCTAAGGACAGTATATAATGAAAGCAGGGGTTGAGAGGTGATAAAAGTGAAAGGCATGTTGATCAACAGGGTAATGGAATATAACACTTTGAAATGTAATTGTTAATGATGGCATGCTAATGCTACACCCCCCCGCCCCCCCTGTGTTAAGTCATTGTGCTAAAATTATTCCCACCTCATTACAGTTGGATTCAGATGATGACAGAGTGGGAGACAAGTGTGACAGCAACCAGGACATTGATGAGGATGGCCACCAAAACAACCTGGACAACTGCCCTTACATCCCTAATGCCAACCAGGCTGACCATGACAAAGACGGGAAGGGAGATGCCTGTGACCATGATGATGACAACGATGGTATCCCCGACGATAAAGACAACTGCAGACTCGCCGCCAACCGCGACCAGCTTGACTCCGATGGTAAGTTCGATGGGACCAGAGTGGATTTAGTTTGTCTTGCAGGGTTTTAGATGAGCAATGACTCACAGCCACAACGGCTTGGCCCTGTAAACGTATTGGATTGGTTTGTGGTCTGGAAAGAAATAGCATGCCTGCAAGTATTTCCAAAAATAAGACACGTTAATGAATAGATGCACATACTGTATATGTAACCCAGGTGATGGCCGTGGTGATGCTTGCAAATCCGACTTCGACCAAGACAACGTGCCCGACATCTACGACGTGTGTCCAGAGAACTTTGACATCAGTGAGACAGACTTCCGAAATTTCCAGATGGTTCCCCTGGATCCCAAAGGAACTTCCCAAATTGATCCCAATTGGGTTGTCCGCCACCAAGGCAAAGAGTTGGTCCAGACCGTTAACTGTGACCCTGGCATTGCTGTTGGTAAGTGAACTGACGGTTGAAACTGGTTTTGTGTACTGCACAACCGCTATTTAGTGTTAGCTTCTAACGTGTTTTTTTTTCTTCTCCAGGTTATGACGAGTTTAACGCAGTCGACTTCAGCGGGACATTCTTCATCAACACAGAGAGGGATGACGACTATGCCGGTTTTGTGTTCGGCTACCAATCTAGCTCCAGGTTCTATGTGGTGATGTGGAAGCAGATCACGCAGACCTACTGGTCCAGCAAACCCACCCCGGCCCAGGGCTACTCTGGTCTTTCCATCAAAGTGGTCAACTCAACCACTGGTCCAGGAGAGCACCTCAGGAATGCCCTCTGGCACACAGGAAACACCCCAGGACAGGTAACACTCTTAAATCCAGAGAATACAACCCCTAAACGATGGGTTTTACCTCAGAATTACCTTTTACAAAGTCTGTTTGTTTTCATTCATTAGGTGCGCACTCTCTGGCACGACCCCAAGAACATTGGCTGGAAAGACTTCACAGCTTACAGATGGCATTTGATCCACAGACCAAGGACAGGACATATCAGGTAGGCATTCTTAATCACAGAAGACGGAGCATAAGATATGTTACATTTAAAGTGAAATTATTTTATCTTTAATTGTGAATCTCACAAAACTTTTTCCCCCTCTTCATTCCTTTAGGGTTGTGATGTATGAGGGCAAGAAGATCATGGCAGATTCTGGTAGCATCTATGACAAGACCTATGCTGGTGGAAGACTAGGTCTTTTTGTATTCTCACAAGAGATGGTATACTTCTCAGACCTCAAGTATGAATGCAGAGGTATGGATCCATTTACAGTCAGAATATGAACAAGTAATAGATTGTTAAAATCAAAATAGCTCATTGTCCTGAGTCTTCTAACAAGCTGTTCTCTCTATTATTTTTTCACAGATGTATAAGAGCCGGATGCACCTTTTGTATAAAGTATGAACTTATATATTCTGAAATCCAGGGACTGATTTATCTCTGCAACTCTTTCTTCTGTGGCACGCACACAACGATGGGGCAAAGGGGCTTTTTGCTCAGCCTCAGGGTAACATGAAGCTGGTATAGGCACTAGAGCACCACCCTGCTGACTGCCACTTTATGGTCAGAGAGCCCCTTCTACATCAACCCCTACCATCGAACTAAGAGCAGCGAGAGCTCTCTGCCCTCTCTTGTTTCGCAAGAGTGGGAGACCTTTCAGTCCTGGCTCTCCGTGCTTTTATCGCTCCCTGAAAGACTTCCATTCATCTCTGTGCGGGAGCAGCTCTCCATAGATGTCTATGCACTTCCATACCTTTCCAGCTCTCTCATTCTGTATTTGTTCTTATGCCTCTGTGCCTATTCTACCGTACTTTCTGGATGGACATCCCAAAGACTAGACTGATGAAATTCTCTTTGCCGGACCAGATCTCCCAGGTTGTTGATTCTGAACCATGATTCTGAAGACTCAACGAACTAAGAAAGCAGAAACCCTTTGTTCATATTGTGATGATTTCTGTCAGGAGAAAAAAAAACTTCTAAGGAGTTTACAAGAAATAGAGGGAACTTTATGTTGTGGATGTATGTGTTGTATGTGAAAGAATGCCTTTGGATGTGGCAAGAAATCTTGTGCTTTTACCAGTCTACCTAAGAATTCACGCAAAGAGGTGTTCCAAAGACAAAAAGTAAAGTATTTTTCGAACATACCAGGCTTCAGGTATCACCAGTATTTGCTGGGCATGGGTTGGATAGCTTAACAGTATTCTCAGGGTGAGTTGGTCATGACCCTTGTAGCATAGCCCCAAAACACATGGAAAGAGCACAAGTTTTCCAAAACCAGTGATATCAGAGCCAGTATTCCCAATTCTCACATTAAATCTGACTATGGAATAATATGGAGCATTTAACAAAGGTATCAACCTATGCTTGTGAGGGTTTAAATTTTAAATTATGTAAATAAATGTAATTTATTGATTCTTGCCTACAATGTAGGTAGCAAAAGTAAATTTGAATACTTAAATATTCACCCTATTTCACAATGAGAACTCATCCACAGTCAGCTGCAGTTACATATAATGGTGCCAGAAGGAGGGTACATGCTTCATCTGTCTTTAATCTCATTCTATATAAAATGAGTTAGGCGTAGGTCTTAAGATAAGGTTACTTAGCATGAAATGTACAGTGTTGACCTTCTTTAGAGAAAGATAAAAAAAACATGGGTCTTCGATGTACAAAATATTACCTCGTTGTTTAATTTGATCAAAGAAAAAAAAACGGCTTTTTCGTTCGCTTTTTAAATGATTGACATCTTACTGCTACTGTAGCATGAGCTGTAAATAGTATGACATTTCTTTTAAAAACGCATCCCTGCCCCCTACCTAAGTGGGAGAGTTTTTATAAACATATAAAAGTATGTCCAATGCTCTTTTTAGTGGATAAATTATTGTTCTGGTTTGTCTTTGCTATATGTGAGAGGTTGTTATGTGTGTATGAGTGTGTAGATAATTGCTATTTAAATAATTTATCGGGGTCCGTTGCCCGTTGGCCGTGTCCGTCTGTATAAACGTTTTGCACACTGACGTGAGGATGTTCTTTTCTTTTTATTTGTTTTCATCTTTTTTGTTATTGTGTATCAATGTAATCATTATTTTTTTACAATTAGTGTTGCTTGTCTGTAAACATTTTTACTTAGCTGTACAAAGCAAAAAGTTGTTTCTATTCATAGCCATTATTTTGTTTCATACTTCAAGGAAAATAAATAGTTGTTAAAATTGTCATACACTTACAAACACGCCTGTTGTATTTTTCCTTTCAATTGATTGAAGAATAAAAAATGTCATACCGGAAGTAATGAATGAAATTCACTAGTGGAGCATCAAAACCACAAAGTAATATCACTGAACCTAGAGGTAAATGGGATTAAATAGTCATGTTTGGCATTACATTGAAAAGGCAGATCACTCAAAGCAGACTGCTGCAGCTTGACTACTCAAAGTCTAACTTGTTTAGTGTTTAGAGTCTAAGGCCCTAGTGAGAGTCATGCCGATGCTCTGCAAAAGACACATGGTCTGTGTGAAGGGGCAACATGAGGAATGTGGCATTGCGCTCTCCTTCCCAGCTTGATGTGCCTGAGCCCTGATGTGGAAAGACCCAGGAGCAGAAGGTTAAAGAACATGCAAAGCAAATATTAGACTTACACAAACCTTGACACTGACATGCTACTTTGTGGCCTATAGGGGAGTTCAGTTATGTACAGTTATCTCAGTTCTGTGTATTGTTGATGCTTCTTTATATTTTTATCACTGATGCTTGGTGAGGAATATGGTAGGACTGGTATAGTAGGACCTTTAATGATGTTTCGTTGCTAAACAGCAGCCTTTATGTTGGCTAGTGAAGAAGCTTACATACTCCCCAGCCAGATTCCCCATTATTGTCTCCCAATATTCATCATTTTATTGAAGCTCACATCAAACAACAAAAAAGTCTAAAATAAAACCAAGACTTCTACCCTGCTTTTTTCCAGCTCATCCAGGGATACAACAAACTCGACCCATGCAAGACAAATTTCTTAAGTAATGACCAGTTCCTGACCAGTAATGAGCAGTATTGACTGCTTCAGAGGAACTATGCGAGTTCAGAAGACATAGTCAATTACCTGCACTACCTTTACCATGTCTGGGGTGTCTTGGCAAGTCTAAATGGACATATCAGAATCAGGTTCGGAGTGTAGTGACTCATAAAAAGTGCTGACGCCGGGAACAAAGGCTGTCTGCCCTACAGTTGTAAAGTCTGTATTTAGTGACTGTACCCAATACCGAGGATTGTGTGCAAAGCACCTTCCAGGACTAATCCAAAACCTCAAAGATGCATGTAGTCTGGTCCCCGTTCACCTCTTGTCTCTCATTCAACACAACATTTGTACTTTGCACTGTTAAAGTGTTATATTAAGATGGAAGACCCCCCACTGAATACCACTTCCTCCCCAGCCTCAGAGGCATACAAACGCTTAACACCGCGATACAGAGCAGGTCTCCTCTGTAGTGTAAAGGCACCACCTGTACATACAGTACTTTGAGTAGTAGACTCAAATAAGCATAGAATAATATTTTCTTGAAAAATAGAGGCTTATTTAAGTCTTGGTGAATGTAGAATATGAGGGCAGTTTAGTCAAGGCAATTTGACTTAACCATTCTGTGTGTGTGTGTGAGAGTGTGTGTGTGTGTGTGTGTGTGAGAGTGTGTGTGTGTGTGTGTGTGTGTGTGTGTGTATGGACGTATGGTCTGATTTTCTCATTCTCCTAGCTATGTGAGGGCTGTACCAATTTTACAGTATTGTAATTGTACAGTATCATTACAACAACAACAAAAAACGTTCTGCTGATGTCAGACGTGGTGACATAATATCCCAATCACATTGTTACCTGTTGTATCCCAAAGGCCCCATAAGGTAATTCCCCATACAGAACAAAAGGCTTATGTGATTGTTGGCAGTCAGTGGGGGATTTGTGATGATGATGGTCCTTGATCTTTGAACCCTTTAGCTGACTGCACCTGGTGAACCTATACAGGAAGTGAATATTTTGATGGAAAAACATGCGACCCTTGTGACCTTTATCAAAACAAATCAGAAAACATCATTATAAAGGTGTACATCTCTCTTTTAGGATGGAATGCCTAGTGCACTTGGCACTGAACTGACAGGTTATGAAGACAAATGGAGCTCAGACTGGACAAAGGGGCAAAAAAGTGATAAAATGCTTCAATTCAAGTTTATATCTGAGTCACGCATTGAGATTTCATCACTATTTTCTTGATGCAGCAGTAGAAATATGTCCCACAGGTGTTGTTTGTGTAATAGACCTGTGTTTTCCCCAGTTTTCCTAAGGACACAAGTGAGGCGAAAAGTTATTTGAATACCATAAAGGTAAATGTTCCAAAACTGCCCAAGAGAAGCCGACTGGCTGCTTTTGGTGTGACCAGGATTCGTCTGTGGTTTGAAGTCTTTGTTTTTTCCTCTTTGTGCTTTGAGAAGTGTGCCAAATGTCTGTTTTTACTCTGCAGTCTGGAAATGCTAAGCATGTGCTTCTTACATTCTTCAGGTGAAGTCTGTTATTCAAGCAAGGACATTTCAATTAAATACAATTAAATACAAAGAAAAATTGCATTTTCACAAAGACCACTGATTTAAAAGTGATGTAAAAAAATCAGTGGTAAATTAAGAATATGTACTGCCAGCACATTCGTTTTGGTAGACGCATTAGAAGTACGTTACCTATCTGGTTCTCAGCAAGTGTGTGGACCATTGAGGGTTTAAGCTCAAAAGTGCTTTAAACATGCTTAAATAAATCCTGATGTGGAGGTTGAAAAATTTATTCATCATGTAGCAGGACCAACGGAAGCTGTAAAGTCGAGGGTTTAACATGAGTTCAATATTGCTTTAAGATACGTGTTAAGCCATGTCAACAATCATTTCCTCTTTTCTCAAAGGTTGACTGTAAAGCCTGAATCTTGAAACCTTGTAGATAACCCTTGGTCCATTTCAGAAGAATATTTCATTCTGGTTTTGTCTTCAAACTTGTTGTAGGTAGTGTATTAATAACTGCTGCTTGAAATTTGACAACAAGCCTACTAAACACAATGACACACTCCTATAAACAAACATTATTACTTATGTCATTGAACTGTAACAGTAAAGTCCAGTTGTTGACACAGTTAGGTGAATGCCCTCTTCGAACGACAGAGCCAGAAACTATTAGCGTGCTATTCATTAACTGGACTGGCAGAGGATCACAGGGGTTAGGGAGATTGAAGGTAGGGAGATTGAAGAGGTAACCACGGCTTTTAATTTCCTGCACAGTGCATGCACAGCTACTGCACTACAGCCCCTGTTTACTGAACGGCCTGTAATTCCGCCTCCAGCTACAGCCTTGAGTCAAGTTACAGAGCGGGCAGCCGCACCACAGCAAAAGACACTGTAGCCCTGTACCTACAGTAGCCTATGTGTGCCAATATGCCTCGACTCCACATTTAACTCACTGTACAATCATAGGCTATCATACGCAACAGAACGGCCCTGATAGCAAATGGACCACATGTGGCTCCAGTACAACAGGGCTGAGTAAGCAAAATACAGTGTATATCAGGTTCAGGGTTTGACGCGGTTCGAGACCAAAATGGAGCTAAAGATAGCCTGCAGAAAAAATAGGCCAGTCCTCGACACAAACATACAAGATGAAAAAAAAGAGGTCTGGGGTTGGTGAAGGGGGCGCCGTACGCAGAGAACCATTTTGTTGACGTGTCTGACATGAGCCCTTCAGACATGCAGAGGTAACACACAGGAAGTTTTGCCCGCAAAATGCTAACCTCCACTCTCCTCACGGTGGTGTGAAATTTTAGTGACGTGTTGTCAACTGTGACATGCACAGATTTCCATGCAGGAAATAAACTTTTCCTGCAGCCTGGACCACCGCCTGTGGCAGTCCAACTCAATAGTTGCCATAGAGACATACAGTATATTGCTATATATTGAGAATTAAGCACTATTTGATTACTCCATTAGACATAACGGATACCAACTGGCATAAAAAACTGGTTTCTAGTTATTATAAAGTGGGGTAAAAAAACATATTGCTTAGTTACACCACTTCTGGTATTGGAATATGGTATGATGTAGTAAAATCAGTAAATAGATGCTGTGGATATGTGTATATTTGAATTTTTGTTACATACTGTATGTCGAACACTAAGCAACTCTCAACTCTGTAATCTGCACTGGGTTTAAACCCAGCAACAAACATCAGCAAAACAAATATTACATGCGCAGTTTCCGTTTGCAGTTTACACTAGACGCATTATGGGTGGGGACCCGCACTGATCCAAAAGTGCATTACCCAAAAGTATTCTTAAGAAAGCAGTGCACTTGGAGAAGATAGACCAGGTGCCAAAACTCTACATTTCTTGGTGTGTACTAAGTAAGCAAGGCGGCCGCCGGGTGTAAGACAGTCATACTTGGAGGCCGAATGGGTTGCTGTTCCGCATTTGGCGAACCTCCCACATTCCTATTGATATTACATGAAGACCTGTAATTTACCGATTGTATACGCATTGGCTTCTGGACCACTAGACCAAGGATGCAGGCTTTGATTTGAGTCTTGCTCAAGCCACTGTCTAAAAAGACACAGGAGGAGTGTGAAGCCCCAGCCTGTGACATGACAAGGTTGACCAAACGTAGAGACCCGAGAACCCTCCACAGCTCGTGTAAGCCCTACTAAGTTCTGTGCCAGCCTGTCTGACAGATGGAGTAGTAGAGTGAACAAAGCCCTCCATGAGAGCAGGCTGGAGATGCCAATCTGGCTGCTCAAAAGGTAAAGTACAGACCTAAGAGATGCTTTCATGGAGGTATCATGTAACAGTACATATAAAAATACACATTAAACAAGTTTTTTACAATAAGGCTATTCAGAAAGAAAAGTGTATAAAGGAGGAAACATTGTAATTATATTATTATTTTAAATTATAATTGAATCCTGGTTAATAATATTTATGGCAATGACAACCACACACTGACAATTCCAGCAGCAGGCCTACGCTATAGATAATATCACTTTGACAGCGAAGCTCATATCCTTTCACCTGGCGTAAAAAGCTTCTCTTACCAGCCTCCACTGTGACAGTTTCTTGTTATATAACTGCACATTGCACATTGTAGAGTGGTACTTAGTAGGAGGTATGCTACTCACATTACTAGGTCAGTGGTATTCATTTACTGAGCAGCCTCCTTGATACAGTTTCAAGTGCGAGCGGGAAATGCTTATTTAAAAGTCCAGGGAAAATAGTTGCACTGTATCTAATATCCTCCTGTGCTAATGGATCTAGCTGTTAAATATCTGCCTGAAATGGATGGCAAATATAGATATACAGAGGACTTGTGACAGTGGGTGTTGCTGTCTTTGCATAAGATAACTGTCGACAGAAGTCGTAAAAACAAAACCAAACGATTTATCATGATTCAATCTGTTCTCGGACCAGAAGTTCCCAGGTTGCCTTCTGTTTCACTGTGCAGACTGTAACCTCAGAGAGGGCGATGAGAAACGCGAGGGCGCGGTGTTGGGTTGCCTCCAGACCCATTTTGTGTCCCCGATCGGTGGCGTGAGACAAAGGGACCACAGAAACCAGAACCACAGGTAGCACTGCACTACCGCTGAGAAGAATGGATTCCTTTATCTGTCCAGCCTGGCTAGCCGTACTGTACACACTGGAGAACCACTCAGCACCGAGGGGAGATGGGTTGCTCTGATAACGGACACACACAGGCCCTCTTCACCATCTCCACTGCCTGCCAGAGCCTGAGAGAGGCTGGGGAGGATTTGAGGCTTTTTGTGTTGGTGTGAATTCACCCACTCCCTCATTCACTTCAACAGGGTCTGTGCATTTATCTGGTTGGAGGAGCCCAGGTGGTGAGATGAAAAAATCACACTATCCTTGTTTCATCTGACACTGTGGCCTTTTGTGGAAAAGCCAGACTCTGATACTGGCTTGGTGTTTTCTGTGTGGAGGTACCGTAGGATGCCCAACACAAAGAATCCACCCAGTGTGGACGTGCTGAATGCTGCCTCATTTGTGTTGCCTCCCTGTTCAATCTCACACACAATGGGAGTGGAGATGTTCTGGGAGAGAAACTGGCACATCCATTGTTTCCAAAGCCCAGAAGAAACTTCACTAGAACATCATGACAATCCTATTAGGAATATTCATTCTGTAAACAAGGGCCCTTGCAAGAAACTAGTAGTATAAGTCAGTCACAACGCAAAATTGAGAGATTGCAAAGGATGCCAGCTGGACGTACGCCGAGCTCTCAAGTCAAAACGAAGAAAAGAATCCCCTTAAGGAAACACAGTCTCCAGACTGATAGACCCTTGATTTTACGCTTCTATCAAAGACACCTGTCCACATTCCGCCTCTGTTTCCGTCAAGATAAAAGAGATGGTAGTTCCTGGATTGCCAGGTTTGAATAGAAAGCCCCCATATGTGATGGCTTAGCTCTATAGCTTACATAATGCAGAATGTGAGGAATGTTCATCTATCAAACTTGATGTATGTCCACCTGTTGAGAGAAGGCACAAATAAAGCACAATGGAGCCCTTATCAATTAATCTTCAACTCAAAGGTCATCCTTTGGCCTGTTTCTCCATGAGTTGCACATTTTCACTCAAACTTTATTAAAACTGACAGATCATGACAGAACCCATGTACGGTAGCTGATAGATTGAGGTCAGGTTGTATTATTCTTCCCCATTCACTGTCTGCAACATCAGGACCCAGGAGCCCAGAAGCAAAACATCAATCACCCAGTGCCAACATTTATGTGATTTAAGCTATAATGTAAGTACCAGCATTTGGATTTCGATACTGATACCAAGTTAAGTATCACGGTCCATACTGAATCGATACTGAAACGATACTAATGATTTAATTAAAAACAGGGTCATTTGACAATGTTTAAGTCTTTTATTTTCATCTTTTTCAAAGTATAAAGAAATGTAAGTTGGCTGCTTCAGCATAACAGAGGCCCCACTACTTGCAACAGACTTGCAACAGTTGCAATATACATCGATGAGCCAAAACATCATGACCACTCACAGATGAAAAGAATAACGTTGATTATCTCGTAAAAACGGCACATGTCACGGTCTGGCATATATTAGGCAGTAGGCCAACAGTTTGTTCTCATAGTCAACGTTTTGAATGGGGTCTCCCCCATGGGGAGGTGTACAGAATGGAGCCTCTTTGACAAGCGCCAAATGCATCTCCCAAACAGCAAGGCATGTGGGGTCTCCCAGTCAGCAGTGGTGAGTACCTACCCACAGTGGTCCGAGGAGGGTAAAACCACGAACCGGGCGACTTGGTTGTTGGGCACCCAAATCGACAGAAGGGCTACTTTGGCACAAGTGGAAGAACATTTGAATGATTATGGTTTAATGGTTATGGGAGAATGTGTCACAACACACAATGGCACGTACGGGGCTGGGTGGTCGCAGACTGGTCCAAGTGCCCATGCTATGATTTGTTATGTTTTGTCTCGTCGGTATATATATATATATATATATATATATATATATAAATAAATAAATAAAATCAAAAATATTATTGTTATACTAGTACTAGTAAAACGAACATTACATATTATAGGATTGCACAATTAGTGTTGTTGACATGCATACTTGTGAACGCCTGTCTGTTGGCAAGGTGCGTAGCCAAGTTCAAAGCGTTCCCTCCCTTGGTTTGATACATTTTTTTTACAGACGGGCCTTGCGGTGTCGGTGTTGTCTGATTATCTACAAGGCGTGGTGGCTCTCGTAATGCCTCTCGTTTTGTCACATCACATGAAAGCTGCAGCATGCATGAGAGAAAGAAACGGCATTCTTACAGGAAGGCACTGCAGGCACGTTTGCAGAGAGTATGAGCAGAGCGTTGCAAAGACATACAGCTCGTATTAAAACAGTCATTTTTAAAGTAACGATATTAATAAAATGGAGTATCGTAACGTTTTTAACGGCAGGGTATCGCGATACCTTTCTAGTATCGGTATACCATGCAACACTACCATGCTCTAGTTTCCGGACGGCACAAGACTGGCGGTAGCGCTAACGAAGGCGTAATGACAATTTCGTTGGGTGCAAGGTTGTTTTTCTCTCACCTGGGTTTTGCTAATTTGCACCGAAATGGCCATGGCCGTGATCTATTTTGTTAATAATTTAAGTAATGACTACTATCCTTAACATTTTTAATCACAAAATGAAATATATCAGTATCATTGTGGTGTATTAGATGTGCCATATTTGCACACTTGGTGAATGGGCACTTCCTGAACAAGGACATCAGTTTTGACAGTTTCCTCCCGAGAGAGGCTTTTCTGCTGGTCTGGAATTTCGCCGTCCATTGCAAAATTTGCAGTTCGCAGAGACAGAGAGTGCGCTGCTGTTAAAGGTGTTAGGAACCGGTAGTACGGACCACTGGCACAGACTCAGACACGGAGGTAGCTCAGTTAAAACGCTTTAATGTAGTGCTCCTTTAACACAAAAACCAAAAG
>JAOEHI010003916.1:0-10411 GCA_025447815.1 Percopsis transmontana | reverse complement strand
CCCCCCCCCCCCCCCCCCCCCCCCCCCCCCCCCCCCCCCCCCCCCCCCCCCCCCCCCCCCCCCCCCCCCCAGAGGAGTTCACCCTGGAGTCTGGACACTAAAGTAGGCCAACACGAGCCTCTGAGCGGCGCTGCCAAATACTGCTCCCTCGCCCGCCGTGGGAGGAAGCGTCTCTGGAGGAGCCCACAGGGAGACGAGGCTGTCGAGGCAGAGAGAGAGGGAGGGGGAGGCAGGGGGAGGCAGGGGGAGTCACTGCCATCGGCTCGTGTCTGCGGTGAACGGGGGGGCCTTGTGCTGCCTTCAACTGCAAGAGAAGAAAATAACAGGCTCTGCAATGTGTGGCCTCTATCTGTGTGCTGTCTAGTCAAAGTCAGTGTGTATCCTACACTCAGCCACTGCACACAGTAGATTGAGTTGCGTCTGCTTCAAGAGAGCAGTTTTTTTTTTCAAGGTGGCGTTACATACAGTACTGTAGTTTAAAACCAAGTTAAAATAGTTTGAGGAGCGCACATACAGTGCCCGGCAGAAATAAAGAAAATCCCTGGCGTCCAATAATTTTGAATGGGCTCTTTTAATTTCGTTTGAAACCAAATGCTTTCTTTTCACTTATGTTTTGAATGTCAAGAGTTTTATGCAGTAAATATTTCCCATGGACATCTCTGAATCTCTGATGTGTCATTAGCGTGCAGGGAGACGGCAGTGCTGCTTGGGATGGGAAATGACAATAGCTGGTCAGCATTAGGAAGCCTCACAGTGGCTGACAATAAAACCATTTGAATGAATCTTGCCTCTGGTGAAACACCTACGTGTCTAGGTCCTGGGGAACACACACACACACGCACACACACACACACACACGCACACGCACACGCACACACACACACACAGACTTTCAGCACAACCAAGGTAAAAACACACATACACCCACCCACACACAAACACACACACACACACACACACACACAACAGAAAACACACACATTCCATGGAGGAAAGAGGAGGAGCAGGGGGCCGGGGAGGAAGAGGAGGTCCAGGATAATCGGAGCGGGTGGGGGGGATGAGCCGAGTCTCCCACAGACCCCACCAGCCCGCCCGGAGCGACCTCTCTGACAGGCCTAATGGATCACAGAGCACAGAACCTTCGTCCCGGGGAGGAGGGAGGAGAGACCTACAGATGGACTGAAGAGGAGCTGTGATCTCCTGAAGGATAGAGGGAGACATTAAAGGATCAGCGAGACTAGCAGTCGCACAAAGCCCACCTATGTGAGCCTGTGAGCTCTGTAGGAGCGCGACGCGCACACCCTTCCACCCCCTAGCATCTTGCAACTTCTCGAGTGTTTGTGTGTGTGTGTGTGTGTGTGTGTGTGTGTGTGTGTGTGTGTGTGTGTGTGTGTGTGTGTGTGTGTGTGTGGGGTGGGTTTCGACCCTCCTCTGATGAAACACCAGCCTGTCGCAGGGGGAGCCGCGCTCAATCGCAAATAGGTGTGTGTTTTTTTGGGCCCCGTCCCGCGCTGTCAACAGACCGATACACAGTCACTGTCAACGGGGACGCCCCCAGCACGATGTTGGGTCGGGTTTCTCCCCTTCTCCTGGAGGATTTGGCCAACCAGAACACGCCCCGCTCCCCCAGACGCACGCCACAGCTCTCGCTAACTAGCCCCCGTTTAACCATAACTTGTGGCGTGTGTGTGTGTGCGCTTGTGTGCGTGCGTGCACGCTCACGCGTGTGTTGTGCTGTAACCCTGTGTCTTCCACCAAGACGTGCTTTTGTTAATCAAAGTAAATGCACGTGCGTGTTTTGAATGCATTTGCGTGCGTGCAGTCCGCCTCCTCACGTCCAAATCACACCCTGCCAGAGCCGACCTCCGTCTTCTTCACTATTCGTTCGTATGCATTTCGCATGCACACTGTGCACGTGTTTAGCCAGTGTGGCATTAAATACAACATGGAGTACAACAACATGGAGTACAACAACAATAAATACAACATGGAGTACAACAACATGGAGTACAACAACATTAAATACAACATGGAGTACAACAACATGGAGTCCAACAACATTAAATACAACATGGAGTACAACAACAATAAATACAACATGGAGTACAAAATCAATAAATACAACATAGTACAACAACATGAAATACAACATAGTACAACAACAATAAATACAACATGAAATACAACAACATGAAATACAACATGAAATACAACAACATGAAATACAACATCTCTCTAGAAGCTCTGTGAAGCCAGACCCGGAGCAGGGGTCCGGGTCTGGACCCCTGCTCCCTGGACGTTCTGACCACACACTGTCAGAACGTCCACCGGCTCACCTTACGTGCACTGTGCACGTCCGTCCACGATGTCACAGGGAAGACTTGTGCGCTGATGAAAAGTGACTGACCGGTGCATGGGGCTCCAATTGAAATCCCCCCTCATAATGGACTCTGATGAATCAAGCCATCAGAAGCTTTAGCCGGGCCGAGGGAGAAGACACGCGCTAGCAGGCGGTACATTAGCTTGCGTCGCGCGTCTGATAAAAAAACGCAAATGCTTCTTGACAGCGGGGGAGTTTTGGATGGGTGGCGTTGTTGCTAGGCAGACTGGCACTGCAGTGATGCCGTCTCTGCCTACGTTCTGCCCCACTAGCGTTAACGTGATGTTAGGGAAGACACAGATAAAGGCAAACACACTCAGATATTTCACAGTTTCACCATTTTGACAGTGGGGAATGCAGCAAGTGACATGCAGCCAACACACACACACACACAGACATATGCATGCGTGCGTGGGTGCGTGCGTGGGTGCGTGCGTGCGTGCGTGCGTGCGTGCGTGCGTGCGTGCGTGCGTGCGTGCGTGCGTGCGTGCGTGCGTGCACGCGTGCAGACATCTGGGGCCTCACAGTGGATTAGAGTGGTGTAACACCCACAGGGAACCCTCCTTATCGTTGCCTTTCCTCGAGATTTTAGGATGGTGTGTGTGTGTGAGTCAGAGGAAGTGTGCATGTGTGTGTGTGTTTCAATTAATGTCTTTAATTATAGAACTATGTGGCTGCTTCCCTAAGGATCGATATGTGGTAATGAAAGTAGAATCATCAGAAGTACTGTTTTTACAGGAAATATTAACCATCTACGATGTGCCATAGTTCATAAGCAGGAGGATTTTTTTCAGTTTAAAAGCAAAAGTAAAGTAAAAGTCTTGTAGAGGATATGGAAAAGCTGTGCGTGCGCATGCGTGAGTGTCTGTGTGCTGGAGTCACCGTCCAGAGCAGCCCCGCGGGGGGGTTGGGGAGCAGAGAGGCTGATGGGAGCTGAGTGTTGCGGGCGGGGCGCTAGCCTGGGAGAATGCTCGTCGTTGTCACCAGCCAGCCAGAGATGAGATGAGGGCCCTTATGACCTTCCAGTGCAATAAGGGGGAGGGGATATAACAGCGATGCGGCTAGCCTCAGCGGCTAGCCTCAGCGGCTAGCCTCAGCGGCCTACAGTGGGTAAGGAGGAGGGACCCTTTCACTGGGAACCAGAGATTGCTGGTTCGACCCAGTGATGCCACCCAGCGGCTGGTTCCGTATCCCTGCCTGTTCCCCCTGTGCCGCTACCGTTGGGCCCTTGAACAAGGCCCTTAACCCCTCACCCCAGCCCCAGGGCCGCCAACGCATGATGGCTGACCCTGCGTCTGGCCCCAACTGCCCCCATCCTCCTCCCCCAAGGTGTGTGTGTGCCGTGACGTTCGCCCGACCACGGGGAGAGAGGTGGGTGCGTGATGTCGCTCATTGTCTAATTGACTGGCACACACTGCTGGTCTTGTCTGCCCTGCCCTCAAACCTGACACAGGTGGGATCTTTACTGGGCCACTTCCAGCTAATCCTGACATTTGTGTTGGCCATTAGGTGACCACAAGCAGCCATTAGGTAGAATCAGAAGCCAGCGTGTGTTCATCTTCGCTTCACACACGTGATTATTCAAATGTCGTAAACATGGGAATTATGGCCTTGACATTACATCTTTACAGGATCCTAAATGAAAATCCAAGCTTGTAATCACGTGCGTGCGCGCGCACACTCACACACACACACAAACACACACACACACACACACACACACACAGCAGCGCTGCAATGACATTATGAAGGCTTGATTATACTCTAGAATAGAGGCTGCAGTCTGTGACTTAACAGTCACTTTGCAGTTTAGTGATCCATCCAAAACGAAACAGTGTGTGGGCTACATGAGCAAATGGAGGCACTG
The DNA here is from genome assembly GCA_025447815.1 of Percopsis transmontana. NCBI lineage: Eukaryota > Metazoa > Chordata > Actinopteri > Percopsiformes > Percopsidae > Percopsis > Percopsis transmontana. Next base: position 6,164 of record JAOEHI010003916.1, on the reverse strand, counting down.
GCCATGGGTACTGCCCCTGTGCTGCTGGCATCACTTGTCCCACAATGTCAGACCTAGACACCAGATGATGTATTGCCTACAGTTCAAACGGCAGCAAAATTCACATTTATAATGAAAATAATGTACTGTAAGCAGGCACACATTAATAAATCAATCGCTATAATATATATATATATATATAATGCGCACATTCGTGATGCTTTATAATCTGAATAGAGGCCGTGCCTAATGGGATCCATGCAGATTGTCCCTATAACCCGCCACGTGGCTCTGAACCAGCGGGGCCGTGAAGGTGCCTGCAGTAGAACGCGTGGTGTTTGGTATTCTGTACAGATAGGCCTGCTTCCAGCATTGTCTAGCCTCTCTCCAATGTTAAATGAGAGCCCTTTCAGAAGCATGTCTGGCTGCAGGTGGGACACTGTTGTGAGTGTTTTTGTTGGGGTCGCTTGTTCCCTTATGCCGGAATGCATTTTGGTTCCAAAAATACATCTTTGGCTTTGGTTTGTTCTGCTTATTGTGGTGGTGGGTTGTTTTGTTTTTTGATATTTGACTTCAGGCGGTTGTCTAGACAGGGTTAGATCTGGTATAGAAACATACTAAATCCTACCTAGCTCCTATTACTTGTATTTACTGTATCCCAACCTGCTCCTAAATACTAGTACTTAACTGTAACCCTACCTAGTAGCCAACACTCATGAATCACAGTCTAAAGAGCCTGTCTGTAGACACACTGCACATGTCTGTGATTTAGGACAGGAAGTGTTTCTCCTAAATGTTTCCATCAGCAAAGCAGCTTCAGCCGTGACAAACACACACAACTTTATCAGTTTTCTGGGATGGGGAAATGTCCTGGGGCATGTGATTAAACCTCTCAGTCGGGGTCCTCGGAACTGACTGGCAGCCTCCATTTGGGTTAGAATCGACGGATAAAACACAGATCTACAATCCGGCTACCGTCCTCTCACACCCCTCCTCTGCCTGCGCCCTCTGTCCAACAGACACATCAGACACACCTCATAAAATACCTCTCCCTCGCCAGCAGAGGTAACCTTGAATGTATTATACTAATGCTAAAATTGGCAACTGCTCTTCTGGTTTCCCATTCTGATCTGGGGGCTTAATATATACAGTAAGACACTGGCCTCTTGTCCGTCACGCTCTCAGATACACTAGTGCCCTTGGGAGGCACGCGGCCGGGGCGGGGTTGCTCCACAGACTCAGATAAACAGGCGTTTCAGGAAACAAAGATGGTGTTCCCTCCCCCAGACCCGGCGACTTTTAAAGTGGAATCACGAGCCAAGTGCTCTCTCTCCCTCAGGCTGCTGGCACCTGTCTGAAAGGAATTTGAAGAAGAAAAAAAAACGTGAATGTGAAAGAGTTCTAAAATCACCAGATCGGTTTGGGGGGGGGTTCTTTACTTTCTTTGCTTTTCACGCGCGCACATTCCCGTGCACGGCCAAGTTAGGAAACAGGCTTCTGTAGTCACAGCCACCGACCGTGGACTGGTGGGGCAGATAGCAGCCACTGTCAGGAGATTAGAGCCGGTGATGGACTCCAGAGAGGAAGTGGCTACGCTGTGCCACAGGGGTCGGTGGCTCCATTATCTTGCCTCTGGGAGGGCCTGCGTCGCTGCCTGCAGGACCCTGCTTATCTCTGGCTGCTGGATCTCTGACACAGCAAAATAATCACACACCATATCACCACGGTGACCGCCCCCCCTACCCCCTACTCAGTAGCCCCCTTGCATCATGGAAAGGCAGAGAGCAGCACGGGTCTTTTATCTTTTGTTGTGGAATAGGGAAGTCTGTGGACACGGGTGTCTGGGTGTGTGTGTGTGTGTGTGTGTGTGTGTAGAGAGAGAGGTCTGCGGCATTGAAAGGTCCTCTCTGGCGCATAGAGAGAGTAATAGTGCCATAATGGACATTAGTTAAGCTAATGGCGAGGACCTTTGTGCCCGGAGCAGAGCCCCAATGTAATATTGCTGCTGATCCTTTATTGACCGACTGTCACTTTGGCCTTCAGGCCACAGAGAGCTGCCCACAGCCACTTGTCTTACTTATCTGGTTGTGCTCCTACCATTTTTATTCAGATGGAGTCGTTCAATATCTCTGCAGGAGTCCTGTCTTTTTACCGGCTGTTAAAATAATGTTCCCAATGTGTAGTATTTGACGGCGTTGCTGTGTTGCTGCATTGCTGCGTTGCGTTTGCAGAGAGTGCAAAATGACCCGTATGCACGCAGCATTTTCCCCCCCACACAAGGAACCAAGGCTCTGCACAAGTAAAACAAAAAGAAGAGGATGTACCAAAAAGTACCATGTCGGGGGGGGGGGCAGGAAGGCAAAATAAAGCCATCGAGGGGAGCACAGAGCACCCTGTTGCTGGCATTCGCCGAGGCGCTGAATGGATTTTTACCATAATGAGACTATTACCGCCACAAAAGACTTCGTAGGACAAAGAAACAAAGCTATTATATGGGGAGAGAAAGGTTAATTTTATTACATTACCTGATGAGCCCTGCATACTGAGATCATTTCTCACAAGGACCACATTCTCTTCTTGCAAATAGTTCTTAGAAATCTTCAGATGTCTGTCTGTGAAAGATCTGAAGCTACAATTCATCTGTCACCATGTATGTTTTATGGATTATGTACAATAGATATCATAATTCACAGCTACCGCTTTGGGCTAATTGGTGATAAATACAATGATTCCAGATCAGGCTGTTGTAGTAGAATGGAAGCAGTGTCATCCGTGACTAAGAGCTAAGTGAAGGCTTCACAGAGACGTGACCTTTCTTCACACTAGAACTTAAACTCAGAATGACGACCTTCCTCATGGTTCAGACCCTCTCTAACCATCCCTTCCCTCTTTGGCCTCCAGGCTCTACTGGAGGAGAGCGAGAGTTGGAATCTGATTTTTGTCTGTGTATTCTTTTAAAGGGACACTCCCAAACTTGTGTCTGTCTCTCTTGGTTCAAACTGAGTCTGGCGTAGATGCTTATAGGTCAGGGGTAATAATATTTCAACAGCTACCATTAATTCTATTTGTGCCGGTCACACAGGCGAATTACATTCAGATGGCAGCCTCTTGGTTTTTAGATTTTAATTGTGATTGGTTTCAGTGTGTTGCTAGCAAATGCTATTCAGACGACTAAAACATTTTGAACACGGGCCCAAAGCTAGTCCCAGGAAAGTGAAACTTAAACGCCCTGCCACAACAAACGGGCGTACTGATAAACACTCCTCACTTCCTTAGACTTCAATAGGTCCTACACTGGCTGGAAATAACCCTGGCCTGTCGTGTGGTGAGGGCACAGAGGCAGTGGTCAACCATAACACCAGTCCCCGTGGTATGGTCAGCTGAGCGAGGAAAACACAGTTTCTTTTCCCCCTGTGTTCCTCCCTTGTAGCTTATGCACAAGGACAGTCATCACCTGTCACATGTCATATGTCATCACGGGATTGGATTGTTATGTTAACCCCTCGTGTGTTGTGTGTTGCTGCTAGGAAATGCCACGGTCAGTGTTGCAGTATACAATCGACTGGTTTACTCACACAGGGGTCCCGAGTTTGCTCGGGTCTCCTGCAGCAAATCGATGCAGACCACCGTGGAAAAATCATTCCGACGCTGACTAGGAGAGACTGCGAATTGATAGAAATTGTATTATGAATGATTTCCCGTACTATCACGACTGTAAAGTGTCATGCTTGGACAGGGCTCTGGTGGGTGAGACTGGCGATTAGATCCGATTAGATGTGTTCACCACCATTCCACATCTTCCAGCAGTTTTCCTTTGTTTTCTTTTAGGAAGGAAAAGTCATTTCCTAATATAAAATAAATTAAACATAATAATAATAGTAATAACTTTGTTTATATAGCATCTTTAAAAACCTTGCAGAATACTCTATTAAAAGCAATAGAACAGTGAGAATTGGGGGATCCATCTCCGAGGACCTGACATGGTCCACACACATTTCCACCCTGGTTAAGAAGGCAAGGCAGCGCTTGTATCACCTCAGGCAGTGAAGGAAGTTCAAGATCTCCACCGCGCTGCAGAAATCCTTCTAACCGCCACAGTAGGGTCTTTCGCTCTCTGGAAGCGTCATTGGCGATTACAGCTCTCAGGACAAGAAAGCCCTTCACAGGGTGATCCGATGCGCCGAATGTATCGACAGGTCAGCACTGCCCTGCCTCCAGGACATTTACACCAGGCGGTGCAGGTCCAGGGCAAACTGGATCAAACTGGATCCCAACCACAAACTGTTTCAGTGGCTGCCCTGTCCATGAATGAGCCAATGCAGTTGATTTTGTACCATTCCCTGGATCACACAGTTGACCCTAGCAACAGTCACCGCACTGGCGCCCTCTGATCAATGTCCCATGTGACATGTTACTACATCACTACCTCTGGGCGACGCCAGAGCGGGCACGTGTCTGAAGACGTGTCTGAAGATGACCCATATTGTCACATTCATTACACAACATTGTTTTTCTTTCTATTTCTACATTTTAATGTTTTATATACTCTCTCTCTCTCTCTCTCTCTCTCTCCGTAAGTAAGTAAGTCCCTTATAAGTAAGACTCACATAAAGGTCCAAAACACACCTCTGAAAAACACCTGCTGGATCGGAGAGTTCTGTCTGCGATGCTGTGCACATGACAACCCAGCTTCAGGGCACCTGTACGTCTGGCTCTGTGCGGTTCTGTACGGGCCCAGAACCCCGGGATCGGCTTAGACCCCCTGTGACCCAGATCACCCAATCTCATGGACCAGGAACTAGACAACCCTGATGGGCCCCACATGTGCTAACGTGTTACCTCAGTGTTGCTTGAACTTTTGTGACACCTGCCTCTCCTCAGGGGCCCTGTCTCCCGGGACGCATTGCCTCTGCTGGGAGGAAATAAATGTCATTTTTCTGTTTGGAGATAATTGGACAGAGGAGTGTAACAGGAGAGGTTTTCCTCTCGCCTGGTGCTGACAGCCTGACGTTCGGGTTAGCGGCTTTGCGGGGTTTGCGGGGCTGACATGGAGGATGGGGGTGGGGGGGGTTGACATTTTTGGATTGTGCATGCCTAAGCTATGTGCTTTTACCCTTTTAGGTCAAATTACTCATTAGAATTCAGAGCGTGTGCATATTTCAGAGCTGACCTGTTAACTGTGCCTTGGGGTGCCTTGTTTGGAGACAGCGTTGTTGTTCTTTTTGGGGACAAACATCAGAGCACTTTGTAGGGATGCAGTGTTTTTAGACTTATTCGTTTTCAGACAACAGCTCCGTGGCTAAAGAGGCAGTGTGTAAGCTCTAATATCAATATTTAAATAAATACTGCATGGGCTTGTGCATGTGTTTCTGTGGGTCAAACTGGGGTAAGGGCCAATGAGGGGTCAGCTGATGATTTCTCATTTTAGAATTAGTTTGCTTGCCTTTAATAGATGTATCCTGTTATGCTATGTAATGCTGTTAAATAAATGGGTCGCAATTAATGGACATCTTCTTTTATGGGGCAAAAAAGTACACACCACAACTGTAATATGTGATGCTAGTTAAGCGTTAACTAATTTAAATGCATTACTGCGTCTAATGGTTATAGCCCTAGGTGTGAGTACAGCATGCGCTAATGAACCCAGCAGGACTTCTATCTACAGCAACACATACCCGCTCCACGCCCCCACATCATCTGAGCGCTTGATTGACAGGCAGTTTTCTGCTTTTTCACTAGAGGGTGAGTTATGTAAAGAGAAGAGCTGGTGTTAACCGTCCCAACGTTTGTGCTTCTACGGGCAAGTGGAGCATATTGACATCTGATATCTGGGGTAGTAGTGAGAGCATCGAGAGGGGCTTGTCGCATGACCTATTATAGACCTGGCTTAATCCATAACCGGTGGGGCTCATAAGTGATTCTCCTATATACAGTGCATTAGGCATTCTATTGCTATATGAATGGGGATAGTGGGCAGTAATGTTTTCCTTAGGGGGATCAAGTTGCACCTGTCAGATAACGAAGCAAATGAAAGTAGTGGATACACTTTCAATTACTACTACACCATTTATTCGCCATCCTTTTGGAATGATAATTGAGCATATAATAACTCTCTCTCTCTCTCTCTCTCTCTCTCTCTCTCTCTCTCTCACACACACACACACACACACACACACACACACACA
>JAOEHI010003915.1:0-10411 GCA_025447815.1 Percopsis transmontana | reverse complement strand
GGAGTTCTTTGCTGGGAGGTAGACTAGCTCTGTCTTTTCAAGGTTGAGCTTGAGGTGATGCGAAGACATCCAAGCACAGTTAGAGATTCTGGTTGAAATCTGCGTGTCAGATGGGGGGAATGAGAGATGGAGTTGGAGGCATTCATCTTTTACCAGCATACTGTTAATTCAAGTTAATATACTGTTTGTGTACTGTGTTTTATCTAGTAAAAAAGTTAATATCTTGATATTTTAATTTAAAGATGCCCTCCAGACATGTATTAAGACGCATACAAATCTGCTTAGAACAATAATTTCTGTCTTATGTTTTTTTTATTTTACGCAGAAAAAGTATACCTTTCACATGTAAATCCTTAAAAGGGGAATTTACTTCTACCTCCAGAATCTATGAATATGCACAATTCTAAAGTTTTCCTGCTGGACACAAGATGTCTCCTACTGCAAAGAAATTTAAATCTTAATGTATTTCAATAAAAAAAATACATCAAATAGGTTTGTCTCATTTGTATGTTAATTGGGGGAAAAAATTATTTATATATTTAATTAATAATTTCCTTTTCAATAATTATGCAAGTTTGAGTTGGACAAATGTAAATCAATTTCATTTAGTTAATGTAATTATTTCATTTCAGCGGAATTTGATACAAATGATTTAGGCTAACTGATTTACATACTGTTGAATGGATGTACTTATTTTGAGTTGGTGCTACATACATTAATTGGATTGAAATCCTGCCCACAAATTAATTGAGTTTATCCAATGAGTTATTTTTTTGACCAAACCAAATACTGATGTTGATAATCAAGACATTCAATCAAGCTGCTTGATGTACATTCCAAAACCTTTTGGCTGACCCCAAATAGTTTAGTTTACCTAATCTCTACTTTACATTTTAACAAACTTGACTATTAATTATTATAAGATAGATAAACCAGTTTGCTTTTTGACCACCTGTCAACATTCCTCTACCTCCACCATTTTGTCTTCTGTAGAAGCTTTTCGTAGTGTGCAGTCAATCACAAAACCAGGAGCCATCACTCATTAGCATTTGCTGACAGCCATGAGTACGCCCTTAAATTGTCAAAACAAAATTTCGCTGGAGCACAGAGCAGCCAAAGGTAATCCACTTGGTGCGCGAGGACAACTTTCAAATTCAAAATGAAAAAAAATCATTCAAGAAGGAAAAAAGACAATTGAGCTCGATATTAGGATAAATGTGCATGCCATTCTTTTTTCTGTGCTCGCGAGTTTCACATTTGCGCCACAAGTGAAATATTTACATACACAAAATTTGAAAACTTTGTATTTTAGCGCTTCTAGTTTTGACATTGATGTAACGCCGTAGATAACGTGTAATGCAAATGCCATGGTAGATGAGCTTGTTTTAGTAATAAGGCAAAGTTTTTTTTTATGTGTCTTTGAACTTCGGAGGTAACGTTTATTGAGACAGTGACATGATGGGGACAGGGGAGAACTATACAGTATTGTAGTAGTGTTTAAGTTTAGATGAAGGAAATGTAGGCATTTTAATTTACGCTAATCCTATAAAAATGTCTATCTAAGGCGCGTTGTTGGCAGCAGGCAGTGGTAAACGATTTCCCACTAAATAAAAAACGCTGCAAAAAAAAGAATCACAACAAGATGATTGTATTTGCTTACCCCAAGAAAATACCATACCACTGGAAAATGGGCTAGTATACTTGCATGGAACAGTATGGAGCTCCACTATTATGGTAGAATCCCCTCAGCCCGTCTAATGTGGTTGAATGCTGCAAAGTAACTTCGCCTATTCCCGCCCATTCATCAGCAACGCATAGACGTGAGAGATAGGTGTGAGAGACAGTCATAGTACAATAGTACTAGACTATTACATTACTACATACTCTAAAAAAAAAAAAAATACAGAGGTCCGGGCCTCGGTGACCTCAAAGCGTCGTACGGCCATGAGTACATGCATGCATACAGACTCCAAACACTACTGATCTGTCAGGTGCCTTTGCACCACCTGGTGGAAGAGTCAAGAATTGTATTGAATGGGCCGGACAATAAATGATGCTGCTGCAACAACATTTCGTTGCGTTGACTGAGATTGCGGCATTCTGTGTCATGACGCGACGCAAACCACAGACATTCTAGATCTTTCTGTCTCTCTCCATAGGACTACCTTGGTGCTGTGATAGTGCTGACAGCGGCAGTGGCGTCCATATGGAGTTCCCTCTACGGTCTGCCCTCAGGGGGTCTGGTGGGCTTAGGACTCACATATGCCCTCACAGTGAGCTTTCACTCCTCTATCTATCTATCTAGATAGAAAAAAGCATTTTCCCCTTGGAAAAAAAATACTTTCTGTTATACAGGTGACCAACTACCTGAACTGGGTTGTGAGAAACCTAGCGGACCTGGAGGTCCAGATGGCAGCTGTGAAGAAGGTCAACAGCTTTCTTGGCACGGAGTCAGAGAACTACGAGGGCTCAATTGGTAATTGTTTTCATCTGCCATTTGTCTCACCTAGTATGCTATGACCACCGACACTCCAATACAATACAATACTCCAATTTGAATTAATATTAACTACACACTGCTCCTTCTGGCAGTCCAGCACAAATTAAAATTGTATTTTAGACAAGTCAGATGATAATTGTCACAGAAAGAAAAGAGTGGTCAAACAGGAGAAAAATAAGAGCAAGAGGAGTTACAGTATGTTTAGTTGTTTAAACACCATTACTCTCCCTGCAGTTGCTGTTCAAAGCCAAAAACACAAGTTTAAAAACTGCAACAGCACTGTGTGTGTGTGTGTGTGTGTGAGAGAGAGAGAGAGCTCGAGTTATAAAGCGTTTTTCCCTCCAGACACAAGCTGTTGATAAGATGTGCTGTTTCCATGGTGACTTAGAAATATCACTGGACAGAACAGGCTCTTTTGGCAAAAGAAACAAGATAAGAGGATAGAAAGATAACGGGTGGGGGGTAAAACAAACAGCATAAAATAATGATGAGAGAAAGAGTTTCTAGATTTGTGAGAATAGACAGATGAGGAGGAACAATGGTACAGTGTAGATTTTGCTCTCTCAGCAATCTGTACATTTTGTCCTGATATGTTTGTGGGTAAACTTCCAGAAACCAGAAAACTACCTCAAAACCCCTTGTGAGGAGAGGTCAGAAGAAGGCTCTTCTTTCATGACATCATGGAAACTTCCAGAACAAGCTTATAACAGTGTGTACATGCAGTCTAAATGTGTCAGGTTACAGCCACTTGATATTTACTGGTACAATGTGCCTGTGGCATACAAAAGCGCTCTTCACACCGGCGATTGACTGTTCACTTGTGCGTCGCACGGTTTTATTCCACAGGTCTTATAATTCCACAGACGGCAATAATATAAAACACACAGGACTTAAACACTGCCTGACATGTAGCATGATAGCAGAAAATTAGTGGTCCCTGCTTAGCTGGACCAGCCATTGTTTCTTATACACGGGTGTAGCCAGTGTTTTGTTTCTGTAAACCCCTGTATCGCTTGTTCAACTTTAAACCACGCTACAAGCATCTTCTACCTTCTTCTGCCTAATCGCCTGGTTGTGTTGCTTCTACAGCTCGCACATACTCTCGCCCTCCAAACACACCGTTACAGTTACTACACAGGAACACTTACTCTACAGAAACTGTGGAAAAGAGAGATTGGGAAATCTGGGGTGAAGATCTGTGTGAAATGGAAGACAATTTTATGTGGCAGATGAATATAAAGATCCTGTAAACAGCGCATGTAACTTCCCTTTAACCGTAATTTGCGGCATCAGGTTCGCTGAGGATAAGTGAAATGCAATTTCCTTATATAAAAAAGTATACATTTTAGGCTGATGAAAGGCGTGTTCTGACCTAGGTACAGTAAAATACAACTGCCAATGTCATGTCAGTTTAAGCAAATCAACTTTAAAATGACATTGGCATCATTATAATCATGAACAATGTTGTGGAACTCTATTTAACACTATTTAAATGAATATAGCAACCTATATATAACCTACCTTGCCTGTGTCTTTGTCTTGCTCAGATGACTGCTGCCATTGTTTCCCCTCTGCAAGCAAACATGCTTCCACTTTTTCCTCGACCGTCCCATGATCTGCCATTCTGTGCTCCTACAGCACAATGCGGTTTTAGCCATGTGCGGTCTGTCCATACATACAATGCCAGGTTTTTAGGTACACGTGACGGAATTATGCCTAAAACAGGCGCTAACATGTTAGTATATCTTAAAAGCTAACATGTTTAAGTTTATGTTCATCAGTGCCAACATTTATGTTTTTTTATATATTTTGAAAGTAACATAAAAGGGCTATTTAAATAATTTTTAAATGTTATGTGATATTTAAAAAGTTTTACATGTATGTTAATCAATGCCAACATGTATATGGATTAGTGCCAATTTATATATTAGTATACAATATTAGTATACTATATTAGTATACAAGTATACTAATACTATATTAGTATAAAAGTATACTAATATAGTGATGCTGCTTTAAAATATTATTTTAGGAATCAAACATTTGGTACCAGGGTATGGTTAAGAAACACCCTTTGGTTAAGAAACACCTTTTGAGAAATACTTTCCACCACTTAGGACTTTTTAGGTTATAGAGGAGACTTTTATGAGTAATAACATTGGTCAGATTTTCTGTTGCAATTTGTGTGAGGTTCACCTCTTTTTTCTCATAAAATTCCTGTACTACTTGATCAGGCAATTCAGTGGGACACCTGAGGCGTCATGTATAAAAGACTGTAGCTTTCATACTGAAAGATGGTGTAAGCACAAAATCTGAAAAGTGTGTACGCACAGAAATATCCACATGTATAAAACCAGGCATACACCAGGTCCTGCGCACCTTTCCTTTATACATCCAAATCAACGTGAAATTGAGCGCACATGCACATGCACAAGCCACACATCCCGCCTTTACTCCTCCCATAAATGACTATGCAAATGACTATAAATACGTCACCCTTTAGCTGAAAGGTGCAAATAACTGAAGTGGAAGAAATGTTTTATTTGGTGGATTGTGGTCTGATACTGTCCAAGCAGCGCCAACGGCCTTTGAGCTACCCTATAGTCCGCTCCACCACTGTAGAGCACGAGCATGGGCATCATTATAACGGCACACTTGCTCAGTCTTTGGGTTTGTGAGCGGGGTGAGGAGCCAGGGTTTCAGTGGGTAACCACGGTCACCTAAGGATACATTAACCACATACTCGGTTGACATACAAAATTATTGCCGTATTTTACTATAATGATATATGACTACATCCTACCAATAAGCCAGCCATCCTGCACGGCCCCCGCTTCAAGTCTGTTCATGAGTTGAGCCAGGCCACCGTGCCACAATATTTGTCAGGCGCATTTGCGCATCACAGATCATTTGCACATTGAGTGAAAATGTTTTCTGTTCACATATGCAAATTCATTCTCAGATGGTGCCCTTATAGCAATGCGAGTGCAGTCGAATGCTCCGATTACATTTGGAAATCGGCTCATCGCTGCAAATTGCAGTTTAATGTTGGCCTTTTCACCCACAGTGTAGAGAAATTTTATATACCTGCGTGACATACGGATGAGACCATCCCATACGTTCCAACAGGATAGCTCTTGGCAGCCTGAATCATTCATTTGAGACCCTTTAACAAAAGTACGAAATAAACAGCGTATAGCTGTGGCCTTTCTGATGTTAAACTTTATCTACATAACTAATGAATGAATAAAATGCAATTTCATGATCAGCGGATATAATTATGTTTTTCATTGACTACATAGACATATACATACAGTGACCTGAGTGGAAACATTATTTTGATGACATTTGGTGAGTTTCAGTACTTTGTAGTTCACTGACAGAGCCAAACAAGAGTTTGCGTGACGGTCCACATTCTCGCGGCAGCTCAATAGTTTGCGGCACGGCCCGCACATTCTCACGTCAAGTTCATTTTTATACATCACCCACTGTGCATGAGAACCAGCATACGTAACCTTTTCGTGCGTACGCAACTTTTATACATGAGGCCCCTGGGCTTTAATCCTTTGGGCTACTGGTCACATGGCGTGCTCTCCTCTCCTTGTACTACTACTACCCTCTATCCTCTTCCCCCTTGCTTACTGCCTTTTCCACATCCCTTTCTTTTGCTGCCTCCCTCCTCTGGCCTCCATAACTCCACTATGCCCTCCTCTCCTCATCTTCTACTTTACTGTCAAGCGTGACCTTCTATTATAGTTTTATTTGTTCATGAGATTTTAAGTTCTCTGCCTGGCTTTTACCCCCTGACCCCCCACCCCCAAATACAGATGTCGCTCAGGTCCCAGAAGACTGGCCTCAGCACGGGGAGATAAAGATCCAGAACTTGTGTGCGCGCTATGATCCCATGCTGAAACCAGTGCTGAAGCACGTCAATGCAAACATTAACCCAGGCCAGAAGGTATTTAGCATGCTACTGTAAAACCAGGAAGAGGGACATTCACATCACTCTTTCTGACATTCAAAAATGTACTTCTATGACAAGCCAAACAAGCCAAAGTTAAAATGGTAATATGTGTGTGTGAGTGTATATTTGGCCATGGGGCAGGGTTGACTATGTGTACCGGTATAGAGACACTGTATGATAACTAAAGGGCCTTTCGGACAGAACGCGGTATGTGCTGCGCAAATCTGGAAATCCCATGCATGCGTATTGCTGCGCTGAGCATAGATATGCGCTGTGCCTTGCTCGGCGCACTTGTTGCTGAACTTTTGCGCAAACACCATCTACAGCTGGTAGATAGACAATATGTGTATCTGATAAGCAACTTCTTTTAGCAGTGTTTCCCTTAATACTACAACAACAACTTAAACACTGTTGGAGAAATAAAGAAAGCAGTAACATTTTCATACCAATGTAACATTTATTTTAGCAAGACATTAAAAGTAATCTTCCCTCTATTTATTTAGAGGATGACTGTAAAAAGTGCTGGAAAAACCTGTGGACAGATACATAAAGGAAAGGAAGTGTGTGAGAGAGAAGAGTGGTGCAGGGCAGATACAAAGACCATATGGGATTTCTTTCCATCTTGGGCTTTCTAGAGCCCCACATTTCAGAGAGAGGCCTTCCTCTTCAAACATGACCCCAGAGGAGAGGCTCTATACTCCCCAGACTATCCGACTGCCCTCGAGTGCAGATAACTTCACACTTGAGCTGACCTATGTAGACCCACTGCCCTTGTCTACCCTCTAGGACAGTGGTTCTTAACCTTGTTGGATGTACTGAACCCCACCAGTTTAATATGCACATTCACCTAACCCACCGAAGGGGGGCGTGTCATCACGAATCATATGAGTCGGGTGTGTCTTATCCTCCGCCGAATCCCTAAGACTGACTCACCGAACCCCTGGGGTTCGATCGAACCCAGGTTAAGAACCACTGCTCTAGGAGTATCTGGCTCCTGAGGAACCTTACCTGCCTCCCCCTCAGCTATCCCCATTACCTATATCAGTCCCTGAATTCTCATACCCCCAGGCTCCCCCAGGCCCTCCAGATCCACAGGGCTCAGGTCAGGCTAGAAGGAAAAGGAAGGCAAAGGATGAAGAGTTTGAGAATCATAGCCGGAACTTCAAAAGCTGCTGCCTTGCCCTGAGGATCTCATGAACCTACACCCTCTTCTTTCTTGCTGCTGCTCTTCTTTTTCTTAAAAGGGCTAGTGCTAGGACCTTCTTTTGCAATAAAGACACATACATCGCTGGATGTAGATGAGTTTTTCCGCTATAAAGCAAAAACACCTACTTCCTAGGCTATAGTGCGCCGGCGGTGGACTAGATTTTCTTAAATAACTGTTGGCCGTGGTTTTCATATTTTTTTTAATTCTCTCTCTCTCTCTCGTCACATTTTCGGCAGCTCAATAGCTCAATGATGACATGCTCTTTTTCAGAAAGTCGACAGTTTGATCCCCAGGCTTGTTTACATTCTATATCCTACTGGTAATATATTGATAGGCTACATACTTTTACATACGGGTTTGCACTTTTAATGCCCCAGTCATACCATGCACAGTCTGGCTTTTAGATGGCTCGTTACTGGTGTCTTGTGATACATGTTGTAGGCTACTTTGTGTTATGATTCTGTGTGTTAGCACCTTGGACTGAGAGAAACAGCATTTTGTTAATTTGTATGCTCTGTATGTGGATACATGACAATAAACACAACTTGAACTTAAACACAACTGGCACGTCATTTAAAATGGGAATTAATTTTTTAAACACTTTTTGTGAATCAAATTAAGCCTGTTTAAATTAGTGCTGTTGTGGGATTAAAATGGTTCTAGTTGTGAAAACCGTGTCCCCTTGTATAAAGCATAAATACAGAGAAAACAACCCAACAAAGACACAGAAAATAAATTGATCCGAGCCTGGGGATCGAACTGTCGACCTTCTGAACTACAGTACATAATTTATTTTTCAATTATGTACTTGGCTACTGCTATGTTTGAAAACGATGTAATTATAACTCATTGGGAGAAAAACTGTACAAAAATAAAATAATAATATTAATAATATGGGAGAAAAAGGAGGTACCAGTACTACTTTCTGTGTAAACAATACCTATGCAAGAACAGCCGAAATGTGACTGAAGACAGGATTAATAGAAGAGAGAGACGATTTTCGAAAATTTTACTGTAAAACCATGGCCAACAACAAATTGTATCAACTGCTTTATTTCTCTGAGAGTATTAATTTTTACTTTCTACCCTTCTTTCTGTCCCCTTTTTTCTTTTCATTTCTTCTTTGTTCTCTCAGGTGGGCATATGTGGCCGTACAGGCAGTGGAAAATCATCTCTATCCCTGGCTTTTTTTAACATGGTGGACATGTTTGAAGGTTAGTCCTTCACATTTGTTTAAAAGTCTGTCCCATCTTGGCTTTTACAATGTGTGAAATATAGCATAAATCAAAGGGAAAAATTATTCAGGAATACATACATATGTACGTACAGTATATACTGTATACACACACACACACTTTCTACATGGTTAAGCACCGCTGCTGTGATCAGCTTTATTTACCTGTAAAATTACTGCATTTCAAAACTGTTTTTGTGTTATAGACTCTCGCAATATTCTGTTTCAGTCACCAAACGTTTACAAAGTAGTATGAACATAAAACTAAAATCACAGAAGAGCTGTGAACAACACTAGCCTACTGATGCTGTACAGTTTTAGTTGAACTGTCTCGTTTTCTAGCTGCTTTACAAATGTCTTTCACAATCGACAGAGCCTCTACAAAACTGTCACAAAGGTTTCATTTGACCAAGCAATGTTAGGCTCTCCGAATGTCCTGTGCTAAAATTGAGTATAACTTTTCCAGCAGGACCAGAATATTTTTCCATAGCAATGGTCTAGGAAGCGAAATTCCTGTGGAACAGCAAAAGGTTCCAGAATATCTAATAATAATCAATTACACTTATATAGCACCTTGACAAGCTACCCAAATAGGGGACCCACGTACACCACCACCAACGTGTACCATCCATTTGGATGATGTGAAGGCAGCCAGAGTGCGCCAGTACACTCACCACACATTAGCTATACAGTGGAGAGGCAGTTCACTTAAGTACCAAACAGGTTAAACTAACCCAGATTACATAGGGGTGCTTACAAGTATCCTTAATTCAATAATGTATACACACATAAATGTATCTCATTAAATATAATATTTGTATCCTAAATATATTTAATATTTATTATGAAGTCATATAATTAACATTTACCCCAATAAATAATATACTTACACAAAACAAAAAACTACTCCGCTAACAACCCCCTTCCATTCAGTCCTTTTGGTACGCTCCTGGATACACATAGAGCCTCACTGATAGTAGCCCCTCCCCCCAACCAGAGTGCACCTCAGAGAAAGAGAGACATGCACATTAGCAGTCAGAAATTATGACAAATATAATAAAACAAATATAGCCGCAAGCGGCGATTGGCCGGGTTCGAACCCTTTTTCCTCAATAGCGACTTCAAAGTAGTTTCACGCATGTGGTTCAACATTGTTATAAAAGATATCCTGCAAGTTTTGTTACGATTGGACAAACATTGTCTGATCTATAGTTTGATTTGTGTCATTCCACGTCCAGTTATTGTGCATTTAAAGCACCCCCTAGTGGTCAATTTGAATGAGACTTGCAGTGTGTGTGAGGTCATTATGTAGACATTTCCTGGACATTTTTTGTTGATTGGACAAACATTTACTCATTTATAGCCCGATTTGCACTATATCACCAGCAGTTTGTTTGCATTTATAGCGCCCCCTGGTGTTCAATTTGATATGAAACTTTCAGGGCGTGGTTCAGTTACTTATGAGGACATATCCCGAGAGATTTGTGATGATTGGAGAATGAATAT
>JAOEHI010003914.1:0-10413 GCA_025447815.1 Percopsis transmontana | reverse complement strand
TCTCTCTCTCTCTCTCTCTCTCTCTCTCTCTCTCTCTCTCTCTCTCTCTCTCTCTCTCTCTCTCTCTCTCCCTTCCTCCCTCCAGAGCGACTAGCCGTGTGATTTAATTTGTTTGGTAATATTAGGATTGGCATGTTCAGCCCAGTTTCACTCCAAAGTAAAATTGGACAAGGGCATTTGAGCCCCACCATGTAAAACTGCCTCACCTTGACAGCTGCTTGAGTGGGCCAAGCATTGCTGAGGAGAGGAGAGGGAAGGGGGGTTTAAGGAGAAACTGTGGTGTTGGGGGGTGAATGATGTACGTAAGAGGCAGGCAGACACCAATTCACTCCTCTCTCCCTTCACCAGGGAAGCTTTCTGTCAGGACGGGCGCCCGATATGAAGATGGAAGTCGTTTAAGTGGGGACAGGGCACCAGGTGCTTCAGAAGACCAATCTGCCTGACGACAAGATACTGGAGCCCGTCCAGTCTGTCCAATCAGATCCCAAGGGGACACCGGTAGTAAGTGCATGCAACACTTCCTTGTCGTCTCACACTTATTTCTAGATTCAGCCGTTCTTAGGCAGTTAACTTCCTGCTAAATAACAAGTTTTGAGGTGTTACTTTATCATCAGTGTTAAGTAAAGGGAATAAGCAGCCATGTTTATGCCTGGTGTGACTGATTGCCCACCTGGCAGACAGACGAGACAGCCGTCTAACCACGTCTGGGGTTGCAGAATCTACCCCAGAATATCTGCCTCTCACCAGTTAGTAATAGGGTCTCTTGGACTAAGAAAACACGAGCAGAGACGGCATGTGTACGGCTCTGAGCCTCCAATATTGTCTGAGAAAGATTGTTTTAGGAGTATTGGAGCAGCGAGAGTTACAGATTAGAAAAGAAGACTACATTTGTGCTGAGCCATTTAATTTGGCTAGAAATTAAGGGGATTCTCTACCAAGTAGCTTATCAGGTACACAGAAACACACACACACCAGAGTGAGAGTGAGCCCAAGTAGACATGTGGACAGGTAGACAGGCAGGGAGCTGGAGAAAGTAAAGAGGGGATCTAAGGCCAGATTCATTTCCACCTCCAGTGGAGGGAGACCACCTATTTAGTCTGTCTGTCCAAGGCCAGGCCACAGGGACGATAACAGATCACAGCCCATCAGCCGCGAGAGCTTCAATCTGAAAGATTGCCTTTGAGAAGAGAACTGGCACGTGCATCTCAAAAACTGGTGACTTGAACTTCCAAATCATTAAGCTTGTCTGCATTTGTACATTTCACTTGTATTTGCTGTGTATGATCCAAACGAACCACTGCCTTGTTTGTTTTGTTTAAAATATAGAAATAAGACAATTTTATGGGTTGTTTAAACGTGTGGCATATGATGTATGAAAACTAGATTCTGTGTTAAACACACACACACACACACATCTGTCTTTAAAGAGAAATTGTGAAACAGAAAAATATAAACTCACAGCGAGAGAGAGAGTGCAGTGGATTATGTGGGCGTCGCGCTCATTTCTTGTTTTGATTTCCATAAAATAAGCATCATCCTAAATCATCAGGGCCTTTGGCTGTTGGCCTTGTATGCATAAAGCATTAGCTTGCTTCCATCGCTAATGTACATAAACTAATGAGTGGGATATCGCATCTCAGCACTGTAAGTCCTGACACAACAGGAAATCCAATAAAAGCCAGTTTAATAAATAACAAGTTCTTCTGCGGCTGTTAGGTCTGCCTCTGCCTGATTGTTTTCTCGTTGCTTGGTATTAGATGCAGTTACACAACGCAACGCACTAAAAGTCTACACAACCGCACAACGGCTGATAAATTGAGAGAATTGTCAAGGCACTTTAGCAAACATGGCTCCTGTAAATGAAGTGTGGTAATTTACATGTCCAAATGGGTTCAGAATGAGGCCGGAAAGAGTTCCAATGATAACAAATCCTTTTGTCCTTGTGAGATATACATGGGTTATTCCTTATTACCTTGAAACAGTGAGACCCAGTGTTCTAACACAAATGTCTACACTGCCCCACTTAAAACAGTTGAAAGATTTCCATATTAGGCCAGTTACATTCCAGATTTAGTCATTCAAAGTCAGTTAGTGTCTACTTGAAATGACGGAGTTTGAAAACAGAGAGAATTGATATGCTGCCAAGCAGAACAGAGAGTAACTCCACGAGTCATTATTCTAAAGTATTTATCAAGACTTAGCACAGATTTCTCTAAAACTTGCAACAACAAAATGAACCAGCGAGATGTTTGGAGAGCTAGTGGCGGTGGGCTCTCACCGGGATTCAATAAATACGATAAAGTGTTCCAGTCCTCATTAGTCCTGACCTGGAGTATAATTATGTGTCGGCAGCCTGTCGCAGCGGCCTGCTGAGGAGAGAGAGAGAGTAGAACAGCATGTGGCGGCACGCTCAGCGACAGTTTTTTCACATGAAAAGAGGCCCACTGACTTGACACACACCCAGAGATGAGTGGGAGGAGAACAGGGGAGATAAATATTTAGCAATTGGCAGATTTAATGCGACGCTACCAGAGGCAAATATCTCCATATTGGTTCTGAGTTTGTCTGAGAGATGTCCATCATTGTCATAAAACACAACTGCTCTTACAGAATGCTTGCCAGCCCTGGATAGACTACACATCATTTCATTATTAGCAAATTATAAAGTTCAGGCAATGATTCAATTCAGGCTGGGCGATATGTGAAAAAATACTATCACAATAATTACAGCCAATTTGTCACAATATTGATCTAGTGTAAATCATGATTTCTGTTAGAGAATGTTAGAAAATCAAGCAAACTGTGTCAAATCTCATTTCAGTCAGGACCACTTAAGTCAAAAATACCATAGATAAAATCCTTTTAGTCTAAATTTAATTGCTATGATTTGCTAAAGTTACATTTGGCGATATGGCTCTGTTCTAAATTCCCCGTCCTTTTCATGAGCTCCATGAAAAGCTAGGACAGGAAACAGCAGCAGCAGCTTCTGGGGAGGATCCTCTCAATCCTGACCTGGAGAGCAGCTCAAAATCCCCCCATTGAGAACAGAGCATGCAACAATGACAACAGAATGACATTGATTAAGTTAAACCCAAATTTAAGGAGGAGCTGGGGAGGAGGTGGGTTGCAAAGCAGCGAGCAGTGGAAGCAGTCAAGCAGAAGACTGATGTAGCATTTCAGTAAGGCGCCCTGTTTGCGAGTTGAATCAGATAAGCTGATATGGGCTGGGTTGGAATTTTGCAAATCAGCTGATAGCGGAGCTTGACTACGTGGCCTGTCGTAACTAACGTAGAATGCTTGATATGTTAATTTTCGGGCCTCTCATTCATTTAGGTTATTAATTTCGACTACAAAATTATCACAATATCTTAAATTCACCACGACAGTGTGCTACTGATAAATGACAATATTATCACCCAGCCCTAGGCAATGATTTCTTGATTTCTCTTAAATTTTGAAGAAATGTTGAACTATCTATGTGCTGACATGGTCACATCATAATCATAAGATTTTATAAGTTATTTCATAAGATTTTATACGTTTTTTTTGTAAGTTTTGAATTCTTTACAATTCAGCTATTTTCTTGACTTGAGCTTTGTACTGAATCTGACTGGAGGGGAGAAACATGGACAATAATGGAAGAGAAGACCTTTTATATCAAATGAACGTATGGGGAGATCTCAGAGGACTCATTTACATTTCCAAACATCTGCTTCTTGTGCAAATTGGGCAACGCCTGGGAAAACCTATCCAGGCAGAATAGCTAAAGCTGCAATTAGCATATTAGCAGGCTTTATATGAGCTCAGCGTTCCATTAATAGTCTGAATAATGGCCTATTCAGAATAAAAATGTATCATTTAACCACATCAAACAGAAAACACTGGGGGACTGTATTGGGCAGCCTTTAACAATCTTTTTTCACTAGCATTCCACTGCCATATAATACCAACTTCTTTATTTGGCTGAAATATATATATATATACTGTATATACTGTGTGTATATATATACACACAGTATATACTGTATATATCTAGATATTCTGTACATGGTCATCCACCAGTTTCTCCTAGAAGTTTTTGCCGTGGACTGTGATTCACCAACTTTCATGTCCTGTGGGAACTCGGGATGGGGTATGAAGCTTGTAGCTGTTGAAGCTGCTGTGCTACTGTTCACTGACTGCATGAGCGTATTGCTGAGACAGCTGCCTAATTCAAAAGAAAAGCAGAAAAGCAGCAGAAAGAAAAGCAATAAAGCAAAATATTGTGCGATGCAGCAGAAGTTATCCCACGACACGAGGCATTGGGGGGGAACAAAAAGAAAATTATCAGGTTAGTTACTGCGGTCACTGTATTACACCACAAAAATAGGGTAAATTCGCACAGACTGTCCTAGTTTAAAGACATTGATATCTACGCCATGGACAGTTTCTGTCTTTAGATCTAGGGGATGTTTGTCGACATAGAAAATGTAAAAATTGCCTAAAGATAGCAGGATGAAGGGTGGCTAAGACAAGATCCCCCTTGTCACCGGACTATATTGCCACAGGCTGTTGATGACAGATGCTTACGCAACTCCAAAAATGTCATTTCAATTGCAATGGCCCACATTTAACCCGTAGAGGGGAGTCACCACACATTTTTACAAAGGATATAAATATTTTAAGAATTTTTAACACATTTTTGACAGGACAAATTATACAGTTTTTTAACGAAAAACTGTTAAGGGGGTTCAGTTATTCTTTAAATTAGTAGAATGGCTTGAATCACACACATACACCGGTTCTTGCAAGCAAATGAGTAAAAATTCCTGGTAAGTGTGCCCATTTATTATTTTTCATTTTAACCTGATTTATAAGGGAGATCTGTTGGGAAAATGCAATATTAATGTCTCATTTGGAAATGTCTTCATTAGTTCATTTACATTTTAGAATATAAAATAAAGATATTGTATGAAATAAGTCAAAAGGCTGGCATGGGCTTAATTGGTACTGTGGCACCATTTAAGCCTGTATGTTCTAAATAAGCCCACATCATGATTTATTGACAACATATATCATGTTCTTTTTAAAGAAATTAAAACAGCAACATATTTCTTCAGCAACATATACGTATACGTAACGTATAAGTATTAAAATTTAGTATCAAATTCATATATTCAGTAACATTGTTCTGTGTTTTCCTATTCTTTATCGACTTCTTAATTGTCCCCATGCAGTCCCTGTTGAGTAGCATAGCAACATTGTTGCACGCAGACATTCGATTCAGTTGAATAAGCAACGATGTTACCAGTGGTCTGCATATAGTCCCGCTGCACTATTTAACTTAAATCTCATTTTGCGCTCTTTGTTTTGTATCCCCTGTAAGCTGTAATTATTTGTACCGAAATATAAATTTAGAAATAAAAATGTTATATGTGGGCTGCATTTGAAACGGGTTAAGATGCTGCCTCCTAAAGTGTCTAACTGGACAGCGAGGCATCAAGTGCCATTTGAAAGGTAAACTCTCATTTCCTGTCTGCTAAGATGCCTTCAAACTGCCCTCATGACGGTTGGTATTGAAGCAGCATCGATGCTGCCTCAATGCTGCCCTTACCCATAACTAACTTGAATGGATCAATCCTGTGCTTTCAAATCCACTATGTACCCTTTCTGATTTTGTTCCCTGCTGGCCCTCGCATGGCAACGAAGTTTCTTTTTCCACTGTTTCTCTCGTTATTTTCTTTTGCCTTCACTGCAAGGTCCAGGGACACATGGGAGGTATGGCCTTGCAATATTAAAAGCCTGGGTGATGTCAGGTCTGAGAACCAAGTGGATTCTTTTAAGAAGAGGTTTGTGAAAAAGGTCTGGTCTGTCATGGCAAAGCGGGTGCGGTCTGGTCCACCTTGACACCAGTCCCATGGAAGAACTCAGTTGAGGAGACATATGAGCGTAAGAAGCTGTGCTATGCAGAGCTAGCAGCAGAAGCGAAGCAGTGCGTCTGGAACTCCAAAGTTGAAGTGGAATGCAGAGGATTCCAGGCATCGTCTACAATCAGACTGCTGAAAGAACTCGGAATCCACGGTCAGACTTTGCGGAAGAAGAGAAGTCTCAGAGGTGGCGTAAAGAAGTAGCCAGTGGATTTATCTCAAGCGGAATGACCTGTGCTGGGCCCTAAGTAAATCAACATAAACCACTCAAGAACTCCCGCCTGTCACCCTGTCAGCCAGCTGCAGACTTCATCAGCAGGGGGAATTTCAGGAACGATTAGGCACAGGACATGAGCTGAGGACTGATCATCCTGTAGCGGGCCACCCTTGTGGAGGATGTATAGTGTTGAAACGCCGAAACACTCAATGATGCAAGGACACGCTACTGATGATGGGTCCCATGCCCAATTGCCCGAAATTTTACACTGGCCAAGAGTTATCTCCCACACAACTCGGTCGATTGGCTACCACTCCCAACAACAAGGCAAATCTTAAAAGTGCTCACCTCCTTTTGGCACTAGGGACAGTTGTGTGACTGTGTTGTTGATTCCTTCCTTCTCAATAACACAGTATATCAAAATACACTTAGACCCTGTCAAGCCCTAATGTCATCTAGTAGACTATAATAATGTAGGCCTATATATCAAAGCAACATGTCATATATTATTTATTGTCTTTTTAAACTTGACAGCATATAACAAGATTGTCTGGGTAATTGGATATTTGCAATTAAGTCTGAATCAAAATATCCGTACTATCTGGTCATTTTCTATTATTGCAAACAATATTCAAAACCTAACAAAAGTCAAACAAGTAGTAGCCTAATGCAAGAAGTGTACAATCATATCGTGTACTTTACAGTATAGTAATGCCATCCTTGATGCGAGGCTGTTCCTTTCCCCAACTGTATATTCAGATGACGGATGATGTTTTTTACACACTCCCAGTGCGTAAAAAACATCATCTGTTATCTGAGGATAAAGTTGAGGAAAGGAACAGCCTCGCAGTTTTTTCACAGTTTTATAGTTGCTGGTTACTTTTATGAGTTAAATGAGTTTTAGGTTTTACCTCATTGTCTGTCTGCCTGCCTTAAGCGAGCAGAAGTGCACATGCCTACAGGACGCAGGCAAGTGTTTCCGTAAACAACAAAAGTGGAAATGACATGGAGGAGCGGCACATGGTATAGCAACCTGAGTGTGTGCAGTTCAATGACAGATGCATTTTCCCCCAGAGCAACCGTTTCAGTATGGATGCGGATACTTTTTTATCTGGAGGCGAAAATGGTAGTGTGGCCGCGTGGTCAAAAACCCTGTTTTACTTGTGTAAAAATGTACCCGTGGCCTTACATAAATGTGGCCTACAATACATAAATGTGGCCTTTGATACAATACATAAACAAGGCGCATTAATTAGGTCTTAGGTAAGTAATTTACTGCTGGTAAATTTCAATTTCTAAATGAAAGATATATATACAAAACCATGCATGCAATGTGGACTAAGTATCATACAGCATTAATTATTATTTTGCCCACATACAGAAATATTAAGTTATTCTCATTGAAAATTAGTTTCGGTTAGCTCCAGTTGGTGTGCTATTTGTAGCGCTGTACCATTTAAGACAACCTTAAAAAAAAAAATAATTTGAAAATATTCAACTCTCCAACCCAATTTATGATGTATTTATTTGTAAAATAATGTATAATGAATAAGAAAACATTCAGTGTACATAATTGATATACTTAATTCTTTGGCAGTGTATCTCTCAATGAAGCTAATGGTTTGACCTAGAGATTAGCTCTTTGTGCTAGCTCATAAAACTCATCTTTCCATTTGAAGGCAAATAGCATAAATTGACAAAAGTACCATTTCTTAATACACAAAAATCAAAACATTATTGTCTCGTTTTACATATTGTAAATGTACTTACTGAAGAAGTGGCAGGAAAGTGATGATATCTGAGGGGTCCCGAAACACCAACATTTTTTGGTGACTTTGTGTGAGGTCGTGTGAGACTGCATGCACATAGGCGTATCTAACTCAACATTGGCAAATGTGATTGGTATGTAATAAAAATGACATTATTTTAACCAATCCAGCAATTTGTTACCTCCATGAGTAGCACAAAATACTGGTCTCTCTTTTTTTAAAATTTGACTTCAAAGTTGAAAGTGGGCTTAAAGGCCACATGGGCTTATGGGTAGCCTAGTGTACCCCATTCATTATACATTAATTCCCTCATGTCCTTCTGCCATCGTATTCCTGTTAATGTTTGAGTTGTCACTGGAACAGACATCCTGGATAAAAGTTTTTAAAGCACAGAGTCCACTCCAGCACTGGCAATACAGAGTAGGTGAGAAAGTTTGAAATAAATTCCATCAGGCCAGTTGAGAATGTCAACAAGAGTTTTAACGTGATAGCTACCCCTAACTACATTCTACCATATCAGATAACCAAGTCATTAATATTTAATCACTCCGTACTGTAACCTTCCAACCTTGGGCTACACACTTACCAGCGTGTACCAATATTATTGATCTCTACTTTAACACAACTCTGAATAATTTCACATGCTGATTGGAAAACGTATCCTGGCCAGCCTGAGGACAAAGATATGGGTTTAATTTGGAATGCTGATGAATTCTGGGGGATAAACAAATAGATATTGTGACCTGACAGGCTGAGTTGGAATGAGTTGTTGGAGATGATGACTTGTTGGTGGGACATTTATTGTCTGGCAGAAACGTATTTTAAAGGTACACTGCTCATTTGTGTTATGGCAATCCAAAACTACAACTTCCCTCCCCAGCTCACTGTTTATGTTTTGAAACACAACTGTGGCTGTAAGGGGAGGGGTAGAGAAGATGTGAGCCTGTTAGCTCTGTAGGGAGAGGAGTGGAGAGAAGTGTGAGCCACTCAGCACTGTGACAATGTTGTTGTAACACTGGTTTCAACAACCAGGGTAATTCCAGACGCAAACTGAGTATACCTAGCGTATACCTAGTGAATGTCACAATATAAAGAGAACATCCCTGCTTTTGTTTTTGTTTTTTACTATTCCTGCTTTGTCATACTACAGTATATTGCAGTTATTCAGCAATGCAGTCCCCCACTTTTTACATATCAACTCTTCACACTATTGGCAATTACACTTATATATATATATACATATATATATTACACTGATCCTCTGGTGATTTTGCACTTCCTCTCTACAAATGTGCCAACGTGGTTCTTTTACAGGGAGCCAGCCAGCGCCGGTAGCATGTACTGCTGTGTTGGTCTTTGTCCTTGACTGAGTGTAGTGTACCTGATGAGTGTGCTCCCCACTAGTCGACCTCTACCACTGCTTAGAATGCTCTTTCCAGCTATTAGACTAATTTGTTATGCACTCCAGAGGTCTTTACACAGCAGTAGTGGGTAGGTTGGCTGTATGGTGCTGCAACCAAATGGGGGGTGGACTGTAATTAGTGTACACTAGAGCAGGGGTTCTTAAACTGTGGGTTGGGAACCCCCAGGGGGCACACAATACTTCTGGAGGGTTGCAAAGAAAAAAAAATAGAAATATATTTATAGAAATATATATATAAAAATAAATAAATATACCAATGTGCATATTATATATATATTTTTAAAAGGTGTTCAAGTGTATTAATATTTGTATATTTTTATGATTTATGCTACACTAGTATTGGGGTGTCCCAGGTCAATCAGATACATTGTAAAATACTGTATCCACGTGGAGTCCCAACAGATGTCTGGAGCGAGAAAGTGTTTGAGATTGGATTTCTATTTGGGGATTTTAAAACGGACCCAAACGTTAAAAAGCCCATTAAGACTGTTGACATTGTCTTGTTTAAGGATATTGCTGTGTGAATGGGATCATTTAACCTTTACGCCTCTTAACAGGGTTTCCGGACGATTCGGCTGGGATGCAATTTAAAAGGGGCCACAGTGTGACCCACACCTCCTGTAGTACAGACAATATGTCGATAGGAGTCTGGTAAAAGGACACGGGTCTTAGATTCAGCAGATAGTGTGTGTGTACTGTGTGTGTACTGTGTGTGCGTGTGTGTGCGATACATGTTAATTTGGGTTTCTGTATGTGTATGGGTTCACACTGCATGTATGTCTGACTGCGTGTTTGTTCTCATATGTATTTGGGTATACAGTATATGTATGTGCACAGTATATGGGTATTATTACAATCGTTATCCACTGCGACTTTCAGTGAAATTAGCATTATTTACTAAGGAGCAGAGCAGGTAGGGGTTAGGATATTTACAGCTAGGCCCATGCTGCAGCTGGGAGTAGAACACCCAGACCACTAGATTGTCCTGACCCCACTGTCCTTGTTTGTGTCTACTTGTGTATGCGTTTGTGTGTGTGTGTGTGTGTGTGTGTGTGTGTGTGTGTGTGTGTGTGTGTGTGTGTGTGTGTGTGTGTGTGT
>JAOEHI010003913.1:0-10415 GCA_025447815.1 Percopsis transmontana | reverse complement strand
CATGCAAGGCGCCATCCAACACAACGGGAGCAGTTAGGGTTAGGCGTCTTGCTCAGGGACACCTCGACACTTAGTCACTTAGTCAGAAGTCAGCGGGTATCGAACCAGCGGCTTTATGAACGCCAGACGACCTGCTCTACCCCCTGTACCGCTGTCGCCCTGAAATGACTTGCACTACAATAAATATATGATTCATGATGTCATTTGTGACAAGGGCCTGGATGTAGCAATATATCATTTGGGTGACATTCTAAAAGACCTTGTTTATGTTGATGCTCATTTGGTTGGTCCTCCTACTTTCCTCACGCATTCTTAATATGCTAATAAGCTATTTACACTTGGATCTACACACCACCTTTTCAATGTGGGTTCGAGCTAACAGTTGGTTATGTGGTGCGTGTGTGTGTTGTTTCTGTATTTCTGTCTGAAAGATTGACGAAGATAAAAGGAGGGACAGCGTGTACCACATCCGTCGGGGACGTTATGACAAAAAGGTATTGCAAAGTGCATGTCTCACTAAGTATTTTATTTTGCTACAACGAAAATGACCTTTTCTTTGGTATTTGACATTCTCTTTCTCTATCCATCAGCCTGTTATCTTAAAAGAACTGAAAAACACAGATGGAAACTTCACAGAGAAGCAGAGGATCGAACTCAACACAGTAAGACTTTTATTTGAAAGAAAAAGAGAAAGATCTAACATGAAAGAGAAATACTGTCACATTACATAGACTAGTGGTTGGTGTGTGGCAAGTCGTGTTTAAACAACGGCCAATGTTAAAACGACTTCCTCATTCTCTCTTCTAAAGTTCCTCTTAAATGTAGAATTCACATTTCTTGCTTCTGAACTTTTCATGTCTTTTGCTGTTCTTGATATGAAAATTGTTTTTGAATATACGCGTCTGTCTGTGTCTCTTAATTTGAATCACACATTGCTGTGTTCACTGTCAATTTGCATATTATAACTTGGTTCCAGTCAGTGATTTCCCTAGTTGTGAGTGATTTATGGTGTGTTAACCCATTTAAAGGGATATCACATACAGGAGAAGCTTTAAATGGCACTTACAGTATTACACCTCTGAGATAAAGGTAACAAAGGGTGAGAGAACAGGTGAAAACTTTTATCTGGAGAGGTTGTAGTTTGTGCCATTTTGAATGTAAACAGTTGTGAAGCTACAACAATATGTTGCAACGCTACAGCTACATTGAACAATACTCAGCCCTGTCATGCATGTTTCCTTCATGTTTGTAGCTCCTGCGTATTGATTACTACAACCTGACCAAGTTCTATGGCACGGTGAAGTTTGACTACGGTGTGTTTGGAGTGTTTGAGCTTTGTGAGAGGGGTTCCCTCAGGGTAAAAGATTTATTATTGGTCGTTTACTGTTGTTAGTACGTCTTGCACTGTCTCGCTGCACTGCAGATGGGGCGATAACGTCTAGGGCGGCGAGACAGTGCAAGACTATATGCGTAACTTTATGCTCCATACATGTTATTTAGTTTTAGTTATTTTAAAATCAATAAAATGTGACCATTTTAACCTCCTTTGGTTCACAGCATGTCCTCAATGATAGGATCTCCTACCCTGACGAAACCTTCATGGACATGGAGTTTAAGATATCAGTCATGTATGACATAGCAAAGGTATGCGCAACCTGTAAAATGCATATATCAACTATAGTTTGTTCCTGGTAATCTAAATTGTATATTCAAAGGTGCCCAGAAACAATGTAAAAGTATACATGGCGATATAAATTGTTTCATGGTGGAGAATGAGCAATATTTAGCTATTTAGAAGGACCCGCTGGGCATGGAGGTTAGGCATGTTTACCCAAAGGGTTAGTATTGGCACTGCTGCATCTACGCCATTAAGTAGGATAAAGTCTAGGAAAAAGCTGTTTTTGGGGGTAAAACTGGGGGTACCTTTAAGGCTTTTAGATTTAATACTTCCAGGTTGTATAAAGTCCAAGATCACATTAATTATGCTACAATACCTTAAACTCATAGAATGTTCTCCCTACCAGGGCATGTCATATCTTCACTCCAGTAACCTAGAGGCCCATGGCCGCCTCAAGTCCACCAACTGTGTGGTCGACAATCGCATGGTGGTCAAGATCACTGACTTTGGCTGCCACACTATAATCAAGCCAGGCAGAGGTGAGACCTTGAGCATTACGTTGGTGGGTTACCGAGGGCCTGTGCTTTAACAATGCTTGCCATGAGTTCACGCAGGCGTGTCAAACTCACTTCCGGTCCGCTGTACAATTATATCCGGCCCGCAAGAAAGTCCCAGAATGCACTGCAACAGCTAGCTGATCGTGTCTGTGAGCTGGCCACCGATTTACAAGCACAGGGAAAATACTTCATTGCATATTCCCTTGCTGACGTGACTGATTAATTCTAATGGAATGTCAGTAGTTTTACAGGTATTTGTTCATAAACCAAACTTTGTCTAACCTGTCTGTTTAATACCTTTTGAACCTGTTTAGCCCTCTCAAGTAATCCCAGTTTTTAGTTTTGTCCCTCTCTGTGATTGAGTTTGACACTGCAATTCTAACTTTCCTCTCCCCTCCTCTTCTCCCTGTTCATCTCTGCTTCCAGACTTGTGGACGGCCCCAGAACATCTGCGTAAAAGTGGGGTGTCTCAGAAAGGAGATGTGTACAGCTATGCCGTCATCGCCCATGAGATTGTACTGAGGCGACCAACGTTTCACACGGAGCTCTGCTCTGACCGTGAAGGTATAGGCCTGGCCTGCTTATGAAATACCGTATAGGAACATTACACAGTACCCCATCACTCCCAAAGAGCATCACTGTTCAATGTAATGCGTTGCATTTTGAATAGCATGGTAGTTATGTTGTTATTTAGTCGATTTCTTCGTTTGCTGGCAACTGCGTGTGAATACAGTCAGTATAGGCCCAATAGCAGTCCAGTGTTTGATGTTTGTGCCCCTGCTTTGAGTGTTTATTTTGTCAATTTTCTCAGAGAAGTTGAAGCGAGTGCATTATCCCTGTGGACCGGCTGTCTTCAGACCCGACCTCTGGCTTGAGGGGACATCAGAGTGTGAGGTTGAGGTAATAATATAGATTCTTCTGCCAAATGAGATTTCGTTTTAGCATGGCATTTATAATACCTGTGTGTGTGTGTGTGTGTGTGTGTGTGTGTGTGTGTGTGTGTGTGCATGCATGTTTGTGTTTGCGCATTCGCACAGTTGTACATACTGATAAAGAACTGCTGGGAAGAGGACCCAGAACGGAGGCCAGATTTTAAGAAAATAGAGGGAATTCTGCGCAAGATTTTCAGGTAAAATGGTCAAAACAACAAAGCTATAGTTACAAACATTTCATTACAATTTAAGATGGAGGACTTCATCCTATGTGTTTTCTTCCTTTCCACAGTAACCTGCACAACCAGGCCAGTGAGACATACATGGACAATCTGATCCGTCGTTTGCAGATGTATTCCAGAAATCTGGAGCATCTAGTGGAGGAGAGGACGTCCTTATATAAAGCTGAGAGGGATAGAGCAGACCGCCTCAACTTTATGTTGTTACCTGGGTAGGTTGCAATACATCATCCTGTTAAAAATCATAACATTGTCATCTTGCGACCCTTGAAGGAGTCCCACCCCCCACTTTAGGAACTGCTGGTTTTAATCTTCTGCAGTCCAGTTACAGCGTCAGTTTCCCTATTTAAAAGCCTGCTTGACTTAACCTTCTGTTTTTACCAGGGTGTCAATCTTCTGTATCTTCTGTTTGATAAGGAAATGCTTTGCATAACATAATAAACTGAATTTCCTTAAACTTACAGATATTGAGTTAGGCATTTCAAGTCACCTTTGTATAATCATGTATGACAGGTGAATTAGTTATTAGTTAGTAAAAGGATTTAGTTTGAGCACAATCCTATTCATGTTCAGTCATGTCCTCTAATGCAAACACGCCATGTTTTTCCATTCCTCAAATCCCTGCTGTTCCCACTGTGTTGACAGGCCAGCGGTGCGTTCGCTAAAGGAGACGGGAAAAGTGGAGCCAGAACTGTTTGAGGAAGTGACAGTGTATTTCAGCGACATTGTGGGCTTTACCACCCTGTGTCACTACAGTACACCCATGGAAGTGGTGGACATGCTGAATGACATCTACAAGAACTTTGACGGCATCCTTGACCACCACGACGTCTATAAGGTAAGAAGTGAGTGCAGGCTTGGCTCCCTTATGCAGGTCACCTACCCCCGGCTAAAGGAGAAGTTGTGAACAACATGAAGGCAGGATAGCCTAGGGGTTAGGGTGGGCGACTTGCAGCCAAAGGGCTGTGGGTGTGTTCTCCGGCATGCCCCGGCCTACCTGTAAGCATCATGAGGTTCCCTACCTGCTCCTTAATACCTGTAATCGCACTCATTGTGAGTTGCTTCAGATAAAAGCGTCTAAAAGAAGCGAATTGTAACATGGTGTCTGTAATTTAGCAAATTATTAATAGCAGTGTGTTTGGGAAGTATTTTAAAATGCCTCGCCCTTGGGTAGGGTTGTTTCAACTCCTGAAAAAAGGAGTTCAAAAGAAGCCCTTTCAGTACACCAGTTTTTTGTTTTGGGTTAATGAACACAGGTCATTAGAGTTAGGATAAGATAATCCCAGTATATGATTATAGTTTGATATCTGAAAGAGGAAATATCACCTTGTTGTCTGTCATTATTTTGAATGCCGAACTAAACCACGGACTACTGTGCAACATCGTGGACAGATAGCTAGTTCTTGAGATGACTCCTTCTCTCTGTTCCTATATCTTGGTGTCTAGGTGGAGACAATCGGCGATGCGTACATGGTGGCATCAGGGCTCCCTAAGCGGAACGGAAACAGGCACGCGGTAGACGTCTCCCACATGGCCCTGGACATCCTGTCGTTTGTAGGGACATATCAGCTGGAACACCTGCCAGGCATCCCCCTGTGGATCCGTATCGGGGTACACTCAGGTAACCAAGGTCTAGTGTCTCCACCCTCAGAGAACGAGGTCAACATGAACGATTGCATACCTTAACCCTCACCATCCAGACTTCTTTTAATGCGCACAATTGTGTTCATGATTTATTTCCCGCCAAAATGTCCTTTTTTTTAATCTTATCATTTAGGACTAAAGTAGACCTCAAGGAACTCTATATTAGCTATATTATTGAGCCAGATCTTCCAGAACCAGCACCAAGGAGAACAAGGAGTCAATATATCGTATACTGTAACCGCTAGTTTTACTTTTTAGGCCCCTGTGCAGCGGGAGTGGTGGGGAACAAAATGCCTCGCTACTGTCTCTTTGGAGATACGGTCAACACGGCCTCACGCATGGAGTCCACAGGGTTACGTAAGACACACACACACACACACAGACACACACACCATACACACACACCAGAGACACACACACACACACACACACACACAGACACACACACCACACACACACACCAGAGACACACACACACACACACACACTACAGACACACACACACAGACACACACACAGACACACACACACACACACACCACAGACACACACACACACACCACAGACACACACACACCACACACACATACACACATATACACACCACACACACACAGACACACACACACCACAGACACACACACCACAGACACACACACACACACACACCACACACACACACACCACACACACACACACACAATGTCATTATTGATATAAGAATAAACATCTGTACAAACATCCTGCTCGCTGTAATCTACATAGTCTTGAGCTACTCAGTATTAAAGGCACACTTTGCTAAACTGGGCAAGAATGAGCAACAAACCATACTACCCTACAGTATAGTCAGGGTGCACGCACAATAGTACATATTGTATTTCTGCATGCTTATGTCTATATTGAATATATGACAGCTGTGTACAGAGTTAATGGTGTAAATGTCTTTCTTTTTCCAGCACTGAGAATTCATGTCAGTCAGCCCACCATCAACATCTTGAAGAGGACTGACTGCCAGTTTGAGTATGAAAAGAGGGGAGAGACTTACCTGAAGGTGTGTTTTTGTTTTTTTGTTTATGCTGCTATTCATGAACTGTACACATAGGCTATGAATGGTAAGTAATCCTTACATTTGGCCTACCTCGCCCACAGGGTAAAGGCAAAGAAATGACGTACTGGTTAACAGGGGTGACGGGGGCAAAATACAACTTGCCAACACCACCAACAGCGTGAGTCTTTTTTTATTTTTTATCTCGTTTCACTTCGTGCTAACACAAACGGCATCACGTTAGCGATCAACCTTCGTCTTAGGGAGAACTTCCAGCGGCTACAGCAGGACCTGGCGGAGATGATCGAGTCCAGCCTGGAGAAGCGAGGGGCCGACACAGAGGGCTTCGAGAAGAGGAAGACCCTGTCAACTAAAGTCCTACGGCGGGAGACCAGCAGCAGCCTGCCGGAATACTTCCACCTGGCCGACAACCCCAGCACCTACCTGTGAACACTGCCTCCATCTAGTGGAGGGATAGAGCATAACCACAATGTTCACGTATGGCCTGAGGCAACAGTGTTACGGCGTCACAGGAGTGAAGTTTAAAGAAAGACTTGCAGATGCCTACTACTGTATCTGGATATCCATTTGTTGGCCGGCATCCCCATGTTGTATATTTTCCACAGAGTCTACACGTCATCCTTAAATATGCAATTTGCACTTTCCTATGTACAGTAAATATATCCTTGAACCTAAGATTCACTCACTGCTGACAGACTTCTCCCTACCAAACTGCCTTTTTGCCATTTCACTACTTTTAACGCAGATAATCCAACGGGACTTTCCTACATGTAAGTGGAATAATGCATTTATATCTATATATCACATATTATTTACTCTTGCCCCAAGGACCCATTGACCCTTTTGAGAGCACTTCTACGGTTTGTTGTTGCATCAGACCAACTACTGTACCTTTGGAAAAATCCTGAAAATCTTCTATTTTAAGCTACTTTAAACTTAGTTCTTTGTTTACCGTTACAAAAAATATAACAGTTGGAAACTATTTACCATGTAAATATCTAGTCATCAGAGAATATTTAGTCCTACTGTAAAAATAGAGAAAAACAAATACTTAACCATAATATTCTGGGAATATCTTGTTTCGTTCCATACTATGCTACCTTGTGTCTTCATAAACACTTGTAAGTGATGATTTTTGTTTTGTGTTGTATTAAATATTAGATAGAAACTTTTATGTACATAACATCGGTGTTTTATTATGTTTGTTTTGTGATTCAGTGAATTCAGTACATGCAGAACAAAGTTTCATTCTGTATACAAGAACAATGCTATCATTAAAATGGTTGCACTAAAAAAAAGTATATAAGTATATACACAGCACGTATATTTCTAAACATAACATACAATTCATCCCAAAGAAAACATTAGAAATATGCTATGATATTCATGACGTTACTGGAGTCTAACCTGTCATTTACTGTTAACACATATTTCAGAAATAGCAGCGCAAAATATCAATGCACACAAAGCCGGATATAATAAAAAACCGGCAGGGATAGAGCAATAAGTGTTTGGATAAATAAAAACGAATTAATGAATGTCCAATAATATTGAAAGGAATAAAACAAAGTCACCTTGTCTAGTCTTTTAAAGCATGTGCGTACACACACACACACAATTGATAACTCGTAGCCCATGAGAACAATATTTTGGCTCTTTCAGTTCAAGCTAAACTTTCAATATCAATCTGCCCCCCACACATCTACACAGTTTTGGCTGTAACTAAGGCTGTTCCTCCCAGCTCCGTAGCAGGAAGTGGAATTGTGTGCCCCTCCAGTGAGCTACACATAACTGCACCGCCATTCACCTCTGTCCCCCCAGGTGTTGGGGGCCCTCTGCATGCCACCAGGCCCCTATGCCTTGAGGCTGTCAGCGGTCCCCCGTTGAGAGGAGGACAAGATGGAAGGGGCTCCTCCTGCGACATCTCTGCTTGAACGCTTCCCTCTAAAAGCGGTGCTTGGATTTTGACATGAATTAGCTTTGTATTGTTAAGCGGGTCATTACCTGACTCTGTATCCACTGTGAAAGGAACACAATAAAAAAAAAAATGATTAAAAATATATATAAATGGTAAAGGTACGTAATATGGTAATTATTACACATTACATTACAGTTATTATTTAACAATTTAGTAATTATTGAAAAAAATGTATTCAGTTATCAAAGTAACTTGAGATATGAAAATAAAAGACATTGGACACAGAACACGTTAAAGCTGCTTAGGATAACTTGCGATTTTGGACGCCCCCTTCTGGTCACAATAGCCAACTGCACAGATACTAGATTTCACTATTTACATGCAAGAACCTTGCAGAAGACTGTAATGGACGTATCTCTCAATGTGCATCGCTGTCAGTTAATATGTTTAAAGGTCTCATGAGGACCTCCTTCACCCCCTCACCCGACGGATGTGTGCTCAAACCAGAATAGACAGAGAGCGGGGATGTCCCATGGGACCCCAGAGGAGAAGGGAACCGAAACAGAGGAGTTTCTGGGGTGACGAACATTGCGCTTCATCACTTACATGATTACCACCCTACCTCCTCTGCATGACTCTCACTGTGTATTACATTTAAGCCATAAACAACAACATGCACGCAACTGCCTTCCTACCTAACCTTCTCTACGCGTCCTTACCTGCAATGTTTCTTTCTCTGCCCTGTCTTCTGTAGATGATGGACAATAATATGAGAGCCAGGATGGACCCCAGCGCTACCACCCCTACTGAGACCAACAGAACTGGAGTCAGTAGCACAGGGTTGGCTTGGCCGACAGGGGAAGTACTTCTGGAAATGATGGCCGCAGCAGGAGACGGCTCTGTTGGCAAACAAAGCAGGATTCACTGTTTTTTTGTACATACAGTTCACGTACAGAAACAGTTACATATTGATACACAATGGCTAGGCACACGAAGACTTTGTGAAATTGAACCCGGGTTTAAACCGCTATACCATGTATTGGTGTTGATCCGGTAAACACATACTGTACATTTTGAATTCAATGCCTATTCGAAAAAATAGCGTGTCTCATCATGAGTGATTCTACAGGACCCACCTGTTGTTTTTCTAGGCTGAGGCCTTGCCCTAGGCCTGGTGGATGGATGTAGGATACAGGTGGCAACAAGCTTGTCATACTTGTGGCCGGGACCACAGTCCTTGCGAGTCCTGGCCATGGTGAAGGCGAGCAAAAGAGACGCATACACCGTAGAGACCTGCTGCTGTGCTACATACGTGTTTATGGCTCACAAGAGAAAGAGATGGGGTGGACCTTAAATGAACATGGAGTAGCAGGCGTTTCAGTTCCTCTTTTTCAAAAGGAAAGGGTGAATCACTAACTTGGTCCCCTGGGTCACCAGAGTCTGGGGGAGTCACAATGTATGCTGGTCGGGACATCATATGCAAAGTAAGCCTTCATTTTTATCAACCATAGGGATGGGAAACAGGGCCAATAACCAGATGTCTTATCTAGCCAATGTGCTGGGCTGTAATCCCTGTGTGAAGATGTGGCCGTGGTTTAGCGGCGTCTGTGAGAGTAAGAGGGAGGGTTGGGGGTGTGGTTCACGGGACAACCAGGATTGGGAGCCGGCGGGTTTTAACTAATCACCTGTCTCCCTATACGAGCAGAGCGTGAGAGCGGAGCGGGGCATCAAACATGGACGTGGGAAGCACCCCCTTGAATCCTTCCGGCGAAACAACTAATATTAACAGAGTGTGTTGACACACGGAGAATGTGTAAATAAACAAACCAAACAAGGTCTACCCGCAAGAACATTGTGTGTGTGTGTGTGTTTATTGCCACACCCTATTAGTAGACAAATTGATATTGTTGCACTGTATATAAGCCATCAGCCATAACATTATGACCACCTGCCTAATGTTGTGTAGGTCTCCCTTTTCAGCATGGGCACCCTAACTGGTCTGCAGCTACCAAGCCCCATACACAACAAACAGCGATGCACTGTGTGTTCTGACACCTTTCTATCAGAAGCAGCATTCACTTTTTCACCAATCTGAGCTCCAGTAGCTCGTCTTGTCGGATCAGACCACACGGGCCAGCCTTCGCTCCCCACGTGCATCAATGATGCCAATGACCCAGGACCACTTTTGATACTTTAGGTACTGACCACTGCAGACCGGGGAACACCCCACAAGAGCTGCAGTTTTGGGGATGCTCTGACCCAGTCGTGTAGACATCACAATTTGGCCCATGCTAAATTCGCTCAATTCCCTGCACTTTCCCATGTTTCCTGCTTCTAACACATCCACTTTGAGGACAAAATTGTAAGATTGCAAACTTGAAGTGTGAATGATAACTTTGTATATTGTAATTAGTAAACTGTTTTAAGGATTAAATGATAAA
>JAOEHI010003912.1:0-10416 GCA_025447815.1 Percopsis transmontana | reverse complement strand
ACACACACACACACACACACACACACACACACACACACACACACACACACACACACACACACACACACACACGGTTATATGCCTAATATTATTTTGCTGAGTTCCGATGGTTAAATGGAAGTGGAAATGAGGCCTGATCTCGAGCATCCGCTTCTGGCAGAAATACAGTCCAACAATGAAATAAACTAGCCAATTAACCATATAACAAGTAGTAGGCACCACAGACCTAGCCAGTTTGCAAAATATTTTAAATAGATAACAGTAAAAAAATATCTTTCACGAGTCCCTGCATTCTGTATTCCTGCCTGCAATGAATCACAATTTGTTAAGAGAGCTGTCTGTCAATAAAGAACACTCCCCAAAGGTTTTTGTCCGCTTATATACAACCGGGGCAGCCATTTCTACTGTAGCTGGGGCAAGTCACAGATAAGTTAAACGATTTCTACTGTAGCCGGAACAAGACCATGATAGGATCACCCTCCTTCAGGCAAGTTATTGTTTCTTATTGCCCTCATGTGAATAGCTTACATTTGTCAGCAGAATCACTGTGACACAAAGGAGGGCAATCAACCAATTACCATTCATATCCTGTACTGTAGATATTTCCAGGGAGCAGGCTCACATCTAGTCAAAGGCACCTCTGGGATGCATGAATTTGATTCCTTCTGTGCCTGTTGTTTGATGTCTCATAAAAACTGAAGAACGTGCGGGAGGGCGGGAGAGCAGACACTTGGTTTTGATGTCTACAGTTCAGCAAACTTATAGCCTGAACCGTGGCCTCCACTGGAATTCATTACTGTTTTATTCAGACTAGTCTCTTTGAATAACATCTCCATTTATGTTTGCTGTTATGTGGAAATGTGGTCCTTCAAAGGTTTTCATACATATGTATACACACAGTAGTGTAATGCCCCAGACACATGGGAAGTGGGCGGGTACCAAGATAAACTAATCTCAACTTTGAGACGATGCAATTGAGGTGACTACCAAATGGGAGCAACGGACACCGTTGACTAACAAACATTTTGATTGGGAAATATACAAGAGGGATGCCTAGGCAACTAGAGCCTGGAATGTCCACTATAGCCACCAACTTTCAGCTACAAAGCGATGGGCAATGAGCGAATCACTTTATATAAGTGTCTGCCACAGGTTTTCTTTTGTATCTAAAGTACAGTATAATGAAACCATATTCATGCTCCGTTTCAGTTTAAGCTAGTCAGTGTTGCGTTTCTCTGTGGCTATGTGTTTATTCTTTCTTTCTTTCTGCGTTGACATGTTGTGCCTCCTACTTAACCCTTTACTATCCGTGTGCTTGTGTCCTGTGCAAGCAACCACTTGTAGACCTGAAGCAATTCAGGGGTGAAACCTACCATTAAGTTGTTGGTGGGATGGAAAATGAGCAATTGTTAATTCATGTTGCTCGTAAATAAGTGATTGGTTCCAGCTTTGGGAGCCAGGTTTAGAGGCACAGGGCATATGGGAAATGAGGAGGGGCGCAGATGCTCTTCAGGCCCAGAGGGCTGATAGGAAAACTGGAGAGACACAGGGAGGAATGCTAGCATGAGAGAGACAGAATGTGAGAGAGACACACTTAGCCTCTATCCAAGCAAACTGTGTTCCCACCGAGCAGAGCTAACCTCCCCAACTGAACTCCCAAACCCAGGCTCTGAAGTAGCGGATCACCGCAGGGGCCTAGACGCCCCGCTTGGGAAGGCCTATCTCTGAGTGCAGGGCCTCGTCCTGCTCTGACCTCAAAGCAAGCATCTCAACTGGGAGAAACTGCTGCACCCAAAGACTAACCTTGTGAATGTATTGTTTAGCCAAACATGCAGACACACAGAGACATGCGTATTAACATTTGATTGCACATCTGCCAGTCCTCCAGTGGTGGACCACAGTGCAAATATGCAGCATCCAAACACATACAAATACACACAGAATACATGCACGCAGTTAACCATGGAATATTGAGAGGAAAACGGCTCCATCTACTGGTGGTGCTGAGAAATAGCTGCTGTAGCAGAGCTGAATGGGGGAGAATACAAACGGTTCAATTCTCCAAGACCATTTTCTTCATCTTCTTTGCCAAGTCATCCTTCTTTTAATCTCTATGAACCTCCAGCCAAGAAGCTAATCTGACATGATTAGTTACACTTTGTCAGTATGGTATGAAAGTATCTTTTGTCATCTTAAAAGACCTTTTATTAAAGAAGTGAGAAATAAGTACTTTGGAATTAAAGATTTGCTCGAAAACGTGATATTATTAAAGTGTGTTAAGTATGACTGATTAGGGGGAAAAAATATCAAAAGAAATATTCTACTTTCTACTATTCTACATTCTACTATTCTACTGTGTAACAGCAGGTAATAAATTCTTGGTTAACATACACCATTTACTAAATAAAACATATCTACACTAATAACTACATCGATGCTTATAGTATACACTAACCCAGCAAGCAAAGACTACATACTATACATACTCTATATATATAAATACATGCATATAGAGAGAAGTTAAATCGAATTGTGTAGCTATTTGTAAAGCCCTCCTAACATCATTGAATTCAAACTGCTAGAATGATTTTTTTGATTTTTTTTGTTTGTTGTTGACCATGTGTAGACAAATGCCTTGCAGTCATCGTTTCAAGGCAAGGGTGTCAGATAACACAAGATTTTTACAGGGCGCGGTGAGTCACTCTCTGAAACACCCTGTAGCTGCACAGAAGTTGAAGGTGCCGACTGTGTCTGAGTAGCTCTTCCCATCTTTACAGGGATACGACAAATAAATCAATCTGTTATCAATGGAAACAGCTGTTCCGAAACTGACTGCAAAATGGTAATAAGCTGCAGGGCCGCTGGGAAGAATGACAAGACGAATCTGGCTCTATAGAATATATTTTTCATAAAGCACAACGTGGTATCTCAGTCACTATCAGCACCAAGATCAGAAAATGAATTACTGCTGAATAACGGATTTCCCATCTTCCCCGACCTCAAAAAGTCCCCCACACAGCTTCAGAGAACAATGTAGTCCACAGCAAGGCATTCTCCTTTTCTACTCTACATACAAGCCCTGCCAAATGCTCTAATAATGTTTGTGTGTGGCACTACTTTGTCTTTGTCAAGGTAGTTAGTCTGCTCTTGGATGAGAGAGGTTTTCTATCCTGGCCTAATGAAAAGAACATGATGTACTGGGAGTGGAGATTTCTTGATAAGATCTCTCACACTGCACAAAGACACACGCACACAAACACACACAGAGGGAGGGAGAGAGGGGCTAATAGCTTCTCTGAGGATGAAATCCAACCTCATTTGCACCATGCAAATTCCCCTTGGTTACCAGCCTTACAAGTCAACCATACTAATACTGGGATGTGGAGTGCGTGCGTGTGTGCGTGCCGTGCATGCATTCATGTGTACAGACACAGAAAGACAGAAATAGGATTCAACGCCACTAATCTCTTTGATAATCCACACACTGTGGCTTTCTCTTAATGTGCTCAGAAACGTCTCAACTAGTCCTTTATTCTTTTATTCATGACCTCCGAGACATTCTGACTTTCTGTTCTGACCACTTTGCTCCTCGTCAGACCTGATCACCCTCAGCTCCCTAGAGCCTTCCTCTCCTAGCGTGGTCGTTTCCCATCTAACAAAGCACATCCATGACAAATTATAAAACACAGGGAGAATGAATCAAATGAATATGGATGGAGGAATTTATATTTTAAATAGTTATCTCCTGACTTCTATATTTCAATATATATGTTTATGCATCTCCACATACTGTAATTAGTCTATAAATTATTGAATAATTTACTAAAAGTAATAATTCATACAAATTAAATAATTTAGTTTGAAAATCAGAGAGTGCATGCCCCTCCTGCCCGAATGCTGAGTGGCTTGCATCCCCCGCTACTCCACCCCCTACGGTGCCCATAGGTTGACACCATTCTCTACTCGTCCTTACAGTTCCAACTGTTTTTAAAAAACAGTTAAAAATTATAAAATAACAGCTACTTTCAGATACTTAATATCTCATATGATTAGTGTATCCCAATTATGTCATTATCAGGTTAACATACTGGCCTCTACAAAGGGAAACAATTATTTAACTGGGTAATTTCTGATTTCTCCAATTAGACTCTTTTCAGCACTCAGAATGCTGAGATTTACTAGCTTGTTATCATAAGCAATATGTTAGTCATTGATTGTGCTAAAATGCCTGAATGAGTAGGTCCACAACAGAGGCACCCCATTCAGAATCATGTAAAAGAAGTGAATCTCACATTTAAATGTCAGATCTGTATTGTAGAGGCATGGTCGATAGAGGTAGACATTTGACTCTCCCTTCTCTGAGCCCAGGTTAAATTCAATATTCTCACTGAGTTCCTGTGATTGGTATTGATTGGTTGCAATGGACAACAATGGACAGTTTTTGAGTTCTGATGGGCCTGTATAGTATTTTGACCAACACACGTTTAGTACAATTTGAAACCTCTACTTTGGCGAGTCCTGAGCACGTCATTTGTCTGTGTGTGTGTGTGTGTTTGTGTGTGTATGTGTGTATATATATATATATATATATATATGTGTATATATATATGTGTGTGTGTATATATATATGTGTGTGTGTATATATATATATGTGTGTGTATATATATATGTGTGTGTGTGTATATATATATATATATATATATATATATATGTGTGTGTATATATATATATGGGGCATTTTATATTATACTGAAACTTATGGAAAATGGAAAAAAAAACACAATTACTCATAGTTTTATTAATGCTCTATTGA
This sequence comes from Percopsis transmontana, assembly GCA_025447815.1. NCBI lineage: Eukaryota > Metazoa > Chordata > Actinopteri > Percopsiformes > Percopsidae > Percopsis > Percopsis transmontana. The sequence continues at coordinate 5,603 of JAOEHI010003912.1, read as the reverse complement.
GCAAACACTCACTGTGAAAATCCCAATAACCATGATACTGAGTAAATGCCAGGGGATTGTTTACGAAGTAATATTTCAAAGAATTCACCAGAAATCGCTATTAATAATGAAGATTATGAAGTTATTCTCTGTCGTGTCATTGTGCTGGAAAGGGAGCAGGAGGTCTTCTGCGCGGTATTACAATACTCATTTGCATGTGTCACTCAGGATCTCATGCAGTGGCAGAGGGAATCTGAAATAGCATTAAATCAGAAACTCGCCTGTGGTGTAGAGTATGTAGCATAATACCATTTAAAGGCACAGTATATATAGGAAAATTATGCAAAAATTACACTTCAATAGCTTCAGCTGTATCTGCAGTTTCACTCAAGGACGGGATTATAGAAGCCAGAGGTCTCATTTTGCTAACCACATCCACATTTGTTTATATCCTGTTTGTCCCAGACAGCTTCAGTTGGGTCACAGACAGCAAGTACCTGACAGGGACACTAACTATATTCCCCTCTCACCTTGTATTCTGCCTCCGTGTCCCTTGGCGTGACACAAGAACTCTGACACAAGTGTCTACTCTGGTGTCACCAGGGACGTATGGGTCCCTAAGCCTCCAGACGTGTGAATGGCCTTCTGGTCTTTAGCAATGTCACTTCTTTAGTTAGCAACAGTCACCCCTGTCACTGAGCAGTCGGATTATGAAAGGGGCCAAATGTCAACATCACTCTGCCCATGCTGCATAGTCTTTCCAGACTGCAGCAGCATGAACAAGCACTGTCTATAGAACATATCGTATAATGTTCTACTTCTAATGAATCCACACTATTGGTCACAATTGTCAATATCCACAATAACATAACCACAGTATAACTCATGTGTACATACTGGGATTATTATTCTGAGTTCTGATCAGTGTCCAGGAGGGTAGTTGGTACCAAAAGCAAATGTTCAGAAAATCATCCCCACGTGGGTTTTCATTGTTGAAAGTAGTCCAATCGTCTGCTAGCACCTGTGTTTGAACATTTGTTGTTGAATGTAGTCGCCCATCGCCTTATGATTTGATTGACAGCTATTGGCACCATCTCTCATTTTTTAATGGAGAGTTAACACAATAACACAATTTTCATTATAAAGTATTATTAAATGCACAGCATCCCTTCTTACTGATCTTACTGGTGGTTTGGCATCTCATTGATGGTGGATTTACTTTGGAATGGGGTAACACTTTGCAGTGTACTTTGAAGCCAGCACAAAGTATCAGTCTAACTCAACTTCTGTGATCTTAGTATTGCCACTCTAGCACACCCTTAAATCTTCCATCAGATGCAGGCCACTGGACTCACAGTGCTGACTTGATAGAGCCGACTGAGCTGGCCAGACCAATGCCATGTGGTTAAACATTTGGTGAGGTTGACAGTTACCAGGACCAACGCCACAAAGATGCCAGCACTGAGATAGCCTTCTGTATTATCTGAAAAGAAACGCCTTGACACAGCTACAGTATCCACTGAAAGGCGTCTAAGTTGCTCATCTCATCTGTGGAAACAGAGATGTCCAGAAGTGTTATTGTAAAACTTTAAGCATTTCACCAAAAATGTATCTGTAACCATTTATAATACATTCACGCGTTGAAAATAAACCTCACTGTTATATCTACGTTGACATTTCCAAAACATATGAATTTAGTTAAATATAAACACTAATAGGCTTATATAATAATATATGAACGATATAACATAGCCTCTTCTCTCTCTATGTGACAAAAATGCACGAGGATACACACACACACCCTACTGTAACAACAAATACAGTAAAAGCAGAATCCCGCTCGGTTCCTCTGTTTACCTGCCAAAAGACTGACAAAGACAAGATATGCCAGCACAATAATATATTTGCCAAGTGTTGGGAGAGCAGCGAGGCTCCATGCAGGTCACACCCAGCCAGATGCTCATGAATACAGTTGCAATTGCAGAGACATAAGAAGTTATCTGTGGTAAAGTTCTGAAAAAGTCAAGGTCACTTCCTGTTTATTAGGCTCCTCCACGCAGCTGTCTGATCACCGACGACCTTGCTACCCACCCACATACACACACTCTCAGGTCCTCTCAGGTTCTGAGGTACCAGCCATGTGTTTAGCCTATTAGCTGGATTGGAGCGAGTAAACACGAGCAACATTTGAGTAACAACAAAATGAACAAACAAATATGAAACAATTCTATTCTCCATGACTGAGCCCAAATAGATGGCATTTCAATTTAAAAAAGAGAGTTCTTTATATTACAATAATGTAAGACTTTCAACTCTATTATATAGTGTCATTTGTTTAATCTTAATTAGTCTGTGTCTTGTTTCATCTACCTCTCTTCTTTTCAGCAGAGAAAATCTCAGCAGAAAGACGGAAGGCATCTAAAAATAACAACTTGTGATCATTAAAAAGAAATCGTGAGGGAACAGCTGCTTACAACAAAACGAACACATTATCACCACTGCATCGAAGTCTGCAATCACACAATCCCAAACACACAGCTGCCCGGCAGCAGGGCTAATCACACAGATGTACGTATCCTCTTTCTTCTGTTTGTTACATCTTTCTATCTACTGTGTGTCTTTCCCTAGATCACATCACACCTATGCCCCCTGCCCCCATAATACTTTACTACACAAAAAAGTCACTCATGCACAGGGGAATGGCTGAGGACTTGATTTTTTTCTCTAGGCTTTCAATGAAATATGTGTTTTTATTACGACTTGCGCTGCTCTCTCCAGACACCACGGATAATCTAAAATGACATTATCCTAGGCCATATATAAATCGCTTCTGTACTGGAATTTTTCCACATCCGAGACTTGCATCTTTTCAATGTCTCATCTGTTAAAAAGTCATATACTATACTGACACACTTTTTTCCAACTTGAAACAAACAGTTGCTCTTATGATTGATTAACTGTGAAATAAGCCAATCCACCAGTTTCTCTGAAGGACACAAAACAAGGAAAGCCATTTCCTACCGAGGAATATTGTCTTTAGAGGAAATGCAGCCAAACGCTGGACTGAGAGGATGACAGATGAGGCAGAGGCCTGTCTCTTCCCAAGGATGATGCTTAATTACATATGAAGCTGCCATTTAGAGCCCATTGTCCCCGCTACATGTTGGCAGACTACAGAGCAATGTGTTCCCATCATCCTTCCTTTCTCCTTTTCTTGATTTGTCTCCTTCTTTCTTCCTCCATTTTAAGGGTTACACAGCATAACCATTTTGACCCTGTATAATTTCCTCAGTAATCAGCCTGAAACTCTCACTTGGTGGCAGAACAGCTTTAATCAAACATCTCACGGCCTCCGCCGGGCCAGAAATGTGTTATTCCGGCAGAAACACAAAAAAACATGCAATTACTCCCAGCGGACCCGCTCCTCCTTCCCTCCTCTCCGCTACAGCTGCAGAGAAAGAGGGCGCCATTACAATCACCTCCTCCTCTTTTCTTTTCTCTCTCCCTTCTTCTGGGTGTGCTCGGTAATAAGAACAGCCAGCCCTACAATAATGACTGTGGAAATAAAGAGGGGTTACATAAGTGCCCTGTAATGTACACTATACGCGACATGCTCAGGGGAACAGTCGACTATCCCCCACACCCCCCAATGGAAACATCACCTTATGATTGTTATGAATAATGAGGTTTCACACTAGCATAATTGCATCTGTCATTTGTAAAAAGGTCAAAATTTGAGCTTTATTGCTCAAATATAACATATGATGCTCCTTTTTTTTACCTGACATGTAATTAAATGTCAGAGAAAGAGAACAAAGGTAGCTGTGTTTATTTAGACGATAGAGCTCCACAAATGACACGAAGGGCTTTTTTTTTTCCTCCTCAAAAAAAGTGTTTTTTACGGTGAATTATGCAGCGTGTGCCTGTATCTCCCCCTCTGTGTGTGTATGTGTGTGGCAACCAATTTTCTTAACAAGTATGGGAAGCTTTGGAACTTGTCCCAATTGGCTTGGCATAAATAAGCACTGCGTAAACAACTTGTTTTCTACCAAAACCTGCAGTTACCAGATTTATACTTCCCCCAGAACCCCAAATCCCTGCTCCTGCAGACTGTTTAGCTTTGTTAAGTCAGTTGTGCAGCCAAGGAGCCTTTGATCACTAGGGGGGAGGAGTAGAGATGAGTGTAAAACCACAACAACAATGTTCCTGGAGCAATGGTTTCAACCACAAGGGCAATTCTTGTACTTTAATCTGAAGCCAACCAGGCAAATGCAAAGAAAATTATGGTGAGTATTATTCTCTTATAAAAATTACAAACAGAACTCCTATTTAAAAAATAACCTGTCAACAGTAGCCTACAAAAATATTCTAAATGTTAATTTGTTTAGTTTATGTCCTGGACGTGATTAAAGGTAGGGTGCACGATCTTGGAGAAACCAGGTTGACTAAGCTAGTTTTTGAAAGAATACAGGCGAAGAAATTCCTTCCTTCAGAACCCCCCCTCCCAAGCCACTCCTCCAAAATACATGAACGCGCACTGCCTGACAAGTACAGTATTGGCCTGGGAGGACAAATCTATGAGAGCACAGCATTACTAAGCATATAACTACCTCATGGCTCATTCACATGTAAGATAATGCCCAAAATTATCATAATGAACGTAAACAACAGACATGGCTATTGTCAGTTCTCTGTCAAGTTCTCTGTCAAGCTAGTATGTTAGTATTGGGACGTTTTATTGAAAATCAGCAGTACCTTATGGGTAGCTAGCAACAGGTCCAAAGTTAGATTTCAGACAAAGCTAAAAACATCAACAAGGTTAGCGATGCCAATTTAGTGATGCTACATTATCCAAATTGATTGACAACGAAACAGCTCTTGTTTACTCTAGCTACCTGGCAATATTTCCTGTTACCATCAGTGACACACGAACAAATTTTGTATTACTCTTAACATATAACACGTTTTGCATGTTAGAACTTTGTGTCCATCTGTGGATATGATGGTCAGTGTCTTCTGTGTTGAGTATGTTGACCTGGCATGTACCTTGGACACACAAGTCCTCTTTGAGGACAATATTTCTGTTCTATAAAAACATCTAATCATGTTTGATCTATTGCTTTACAGGCCAGAATTCGAGGACTGAGCGTGGAACAATCACATCACAACTCCTTCACCGGGCCCTCCTGTTCTAACTTGTTTTAAAATCTGATAAATGAAATTGATAAATGCCTTTTTCTTACACTTAAAGCATAAACAAGCAAGCCATTACATTTATTTTCTCTTTACATGCTGCACAAATAATGACAACCAAATGTGGTTTGACACTTTTATTGTATTGTATTGTATTGTATATGTTTATAACACTGTATATGTTTATTGTATTTTTTGGAACACCATAAAATATATAACCTATTATACCTATAATATGGGTGCTGACTCCGGATAGTGCTCTGGTGGTCTGCAATGTAACTGTAGTCCTTTTCCACCTTCAGAAATTCGGAATATTATGCTTGCATATATTTAGTAAATATTAATCAATAAAGGTGTTTAGCAATAGTACATATTTTAATAACCTTTATACAGTAACCATTCTAGCTTAAAGTGGTAGCAGGCAAATAACT
>JAOEHI010003910.1:0-10417 GCA_025447815.1 Percopsis transmontana | reverse complement strand
TATCTTTTTACACAAAAAACCATGTTCTAATATAACTATAAAAATTTCTTTTTGTTTGTATCCAGAATTTCGTTAAATTGTGGTGATTTTTTTTTTTTTTTTTTTTTTTTTTGGTGCGTAACGAATTGGACACTAAAATTATATATATTGTCTTAAATATATTGTAAACCATGTACTGTCACGTGAGATGAACATTACATTTAAATCACTTTATAGGTACTGAGATTGTTTCTGTAACTACATAGAGGAACTTGTAGGTAGCTGGGGTCTTCATGTTTACACAGCTGCAGCTTTACCACTAGTTTGTTTGTTGTGTTGAAATAGGTCAGTTTCTGAAAATAGTCACTTTACTTTAGTATGTTGTTACTTTTGTTCAAATGGCTTTTTTGGGATAGTTTGTCATTCTCTTCAGTGTTACAGCTGTATTTGCCTCAGATGTATTACTTTTCAAATGCATGTCAACACCATATCCCTCATCATATCCTTATTTCATGTTGTTTACCATATTTTCGTTTTGCCACCATATTTCTTTGCATTTAATGTTTGTTTTTTTTAAACAGTAAAATTGAATAAACTCTTTGTTGCGCTAACCACGCGTATACATTTATTTTCCTTCACACCATTATTTTAATTTGTCGTAAACATTTTACAAATGGAAGGATGAACTGCAAGTCCATTCCATCATCCAGTGTTAATCGACGTGGTGTCTGTGTGTCTGTGTCCTGTTTCCACCGCAAGGAGGACAATTGTCTGGACTTTGCTGTGTCCTGCACTGGCTGAAGTGACGTGTTTAGTCCAGCCGGTACAGGGCCTGAGGTTGGTAAGCCTGCTCAGGGCAGGAGAACGTAGAGTGTAACGCTACTGTACGTGGCTAGCTAGCTTGTGCTCCTCGTGAACCTTCATATCCGCATGGCTGCTTGACTGGCTTGGCTGGCTGTCCCTGTTTACACTTGGTTAGAGCTTTCAGCACCGCTTTGTTCATACGTTGTCACGTTTACTGTGACTTGCATCTCAGAAAATGGGTGGCTTTAGCTGGTGACATATTTAACACCTTGCTGTAACATGACATTAGTGTGAGGTCTGTAGTTTAGTGACCATGCTTTGTAAGTAGAACACAAGTTACGATTCCTCTGTGTGTGTGTGTGTGTGTGTATATATAATATATTATATATACACACACACACAATTGATGTATATATGTATACACACAACGTGTGTGTTTATATTTTTATTTTATTTTGTGTCTTAGTTGAAGCTGTCCTCAATTTAAGAAATCTGGACAGAAAAAGCAGTTATTTTTTTTGACCCATGGACCCCAAAAATAAATCGTTGGGGTACTTGCAAGCTATGAACCATTGCTTTTTGTTGGTTGTAACATTGTGTTTGTAACTAACGCAATGCTTATTTTTGTACGCACATCATCACAATTTATTCCACCTTAAGAGCCACTGCTGTATAGGCTACATTGCTTTTCATTGTCATTGCTTCTTGTCTTGTATTCACCCATTTATTTCTTCCTCTGCTGACCACCTCGTTAATCCCCGTCTGTCTCACCTCAGTGTACCCAGGGAACCAAGGGATTGCTGGAGTCCGCCACCCGCTCCTCGCCACTCCTGTCCAGCCCGTGTCCTCAGGGGAAACCACGCAGGTCTCCGGCCCGCCCGGACGTCCCCCCTTCCGCCACCTCCGACCCCCCGGCAGAGCTCTGCGGGGGGTCGCGCCACGCTGCCGCCTCCCGAGGTGACGCTCCTAGACCTCGCCCCACCAAGACCCACACTAAGCGTAACAAACGAGCAGCTTTGCATTTACCCAACCCCGCCTTCGGCGTCCCCAGCTCGTCTTCCTCTCCAGACCCAGGCTGCAAGACGGAGGACTGCAAAGGCGCCAGCTTCACCGCATTGTACTGAGTGACTCTAAACGGCTCCCCACAGCGGGGTATGCACACCTTAAACACTGCATGCTCTAATACAGTGGGAGTTTGGAGGATCAAAGACACGGTTCGTACAGAAAAAAAATTAACCTCTGGGATTCGGCACCAATTGTGACATGGTTAGAATACTATTTGGACAAGCCAAAGCTAGACTAGCAAATGTAGCTCCAAATGTGTAGTGTCACCTTTGGAGACGTGTTGTAAAAATTACGCTGTTATGATGTTTTCAAGTTTTCATCAATTCGAGCCACCATCTTGTATACCTCAGTTTGTTTTTTACGTTTTCGCTTCCACATGAAGCTATTAGTTCATGTAGCATGTAGCTCATGTACCTCAGTCAAACCTGAACCAAACTCTTATGTTTTTAAAGGTAAAACCCCTGGATTTTCCTCAAAAACCTAAAATATCCAGTATAGAGTATCCTTCATAGAGTGGCTGACAGCAATTACTAGTCTTCTCCTCTCTACAAGCGTTCTTTTCACCGTGCAGTCTTGACAAATCTTAAGTCTAATAGTCTGTAATGTGAATGGTGAGGATGTTGGTTAGGTCTCAGGTGGAAAGTCTTTGTTAACAGTAGGTGTGTGTATATAGGTATTCAATATGCAAGTTTTATTTATACGCGCACAAGCAAAAGTTTTTTCACATTGTAACCATTGTAACATTGCAATAGTTTGCACAAAACCTAAACCCATCTGTAGTTTACCTAAATTGTGTTCACTTGTGTTCACTCGTGTAGTGTGACGCATATCTCATGTGTCTGTTCATCCTGACACCGTAGACCACGTCAGTGAGCATAAAACAACAAATGCACTTGTATGAGATGTAAGGTTATTTTAGCCAAATGCCAGTGACCGTCAAATTAAAGAGAGAAGTTCAAATAACTCCAGTTATGTAATTTGTTGAGTTTGAGTGTATGACTTTTGCAAATTGTCAATTTTTTGTAAAAAATTGGATTGATAGCATGAGCAACGATACCTTCACTGTTACAAGAAAGCTACCTAAGCTAAATGTACCCTTATTTTCATGGTAAAGTAATCTTAATGATACTTAAGGCTGCACTGCCCTAATTGTTGGTTCCTAATTCTACCACTAGATGGCAGTGATGCCATGTTAATATCGGTTAGTAAACAAATAAGGTATATTATCCGATCCGATTATATGGATCTAAAACTCAAGATAAGTCTGATAGTAAGCACAGAGGACATCTGCTCCGCTGAGAAAATGTATCTACTCGGGTGTTTTAGTATCAAAGATGTATTTAAACAAAGCCATATACAATGATTCTTCCTAGTATTAAAAACGACAAAAGCAGAAAACGGCATAATCCAAGTCCTCAGTCAACAAGCAACACTTATGCTATTAACCTATCTTAGATGCATTTCCTTCATATACTGATATCCTCACATAGAATGCTCACTGTTTGCAATTATGTTTTATTTATTTAATTATTTACATTCCTTAAGATACCAGAATAAACATGGGCAGGTAAATACAATGCTGCTATTCTCCAATTAAATTAAATGAAACTTCTATTCTATAATCAGCATTCTACATCTTATCAAAATGCAATCTGCTGAATGTTTAGTAACGCCATAACAAGAAAAAGCATTGATATGTTGAAATTAAATATCATTACAAAACATCATCTTAGCTGACATTAGGCTACAGTATTGTTTGGAAAGAATAAACCCTGACTCAGCATTTTGATGCAAACTTTTACAAATTGCTCATGGCAGGAAAATGAAGGGTGTAGGCAGTGAAACCAGTATAACTGGTTCTCTGAGTGAATTATTTTGCTTTGAATGTACAGAACAAGCAGCACTTGACACTGATTTAAATGCGGAACTGCTAAATGTCCTGTGAAAAATATATACACTGACCTATACGGAGAGAAAACGCCTGACAGAAACAAAAGGTTTAGACTCTCTATGGTATCAGTGTATCATAACACTTCTGAGCCACAACATGGGATGCTTCTGGGCATTGAACAGGCAGTGCCTACACCCATGTCTTTCACATAGTTTACAATGAGAAAGAAACTTGTGTTAAAAGTCTGAGGTCTAACAAAGAGACAAACATTTGTTTTGTCAAATTAATCAAATCTTTTTCAGGCTTTGGATGTGTTGCTAAAAATGATTGGGTGGGTAAAAACATTTTTTATAAATGCCTCTGATATTTCAAAAGAATATACAGTATAAAAGACTCGGAACAGGGTTCTTAAACACTGTTCTTCAGCACACCAGGAAATGAGACTGCAGTTTTCTGAGTATAAATCTCAACTGTGGTATCAGCTGTCATAGATTTTGGTTTACTGAGACATATGTCAGAGATGAACCTCCTCATGTTTAAGATATGCCTGCAGATACACTTTTTAAACAATAAGTGCTAGTTGCAAATGAAAAAGTTACAATTGCTTTGACAAGCGGTGACTTTGTAATAGGGAGCTTCCCTATCCGTTTGTCTAAATGGACAGACTTCTGTCCGTCATATCTGTCATGTCACAGGTACTGGGTCCAGGATTGTGATAAGTCTTGGTAGCCTAGTGAAAACTAACTTTCCTTAATGAGCTCCTCGGAAGTATTAATAAGTGTTTATGGAGGACAGCCTGGCCTTTATCCTTATGTTGCTTTGATATGAAAACAGTGTGGTTGCCAGGGAAACCCTTTTCTTCCTAATGTGTGGTGTCTGTGGTTGTGTACTATGCGGTCAAACTGCCTGGTGCCATCCTATCTGCTCCCAGGGCACCCTCGCTGTTGCCGCTGTGGTAAGTCCACAGCCTTAAATGTGGCGGCGTGTAATTGTGTCTATATTTTGCCACAAAGGGAAGGGTTTGAAAGACAATTCAGGTGTGTACTGTGTAACCACAATGGTGGTGTGATATTTGCTGGAAATCGCTGTAATTCTGGATCTCTCACACTCAGACCCTGGGTAGTTTCAGCATGTAATATGATGCCATCCCTTCTGAATTCATAACAGATACCGAGCACAGATAAGAGGGTTGTATTCTTCCTTCTTTGGTAGACATGTACAATTAAGGTCATTTAGCAGGAAGGGTTAGATCTCTTGCCTAAGGATGTTTAGAGGCAGGCCAGGCGTGTCCGGGATTGAACCTGTGACCTTTCGGCCCAACGTGCCTCCTGTTTAACGCCAGGCTGTTTGACAGCTTGCAGATGGAAATGCTGACAGGGCGCCTGGTGCCAACGTGTGCCAGCATAGGAGCTGGAAGGGCCATTTGTTTGGGAACAGGTGGCACTGCTAAGGAAAAATACAATGTACTTGTTCCCCTTTAGCCTCTGGGTACAGTGGAAGAATAGGCGCACTGAAATTACCTTTCATTTGAAAAAGGTATGTATTAAAAATAACAACAAAATACTAAAATGTATTTTTAAAAAGATCTCAAAATGTAACGTAATTAACTCGTGACCCTTCAAAATCTTCCCACAACCCTTTGGGGGACCCAACTCATACTTTGAAAACCACCATACTGGAAGTTGTCTGACCACAAGGCCTTCGCTCTGCCCCATTTTAGAAGAATCTATTATATTCTACTCCTTTTAGGAGGGTCAGGTTGCTGTAACCAAGCAAGCTTATACGGTTAATCTTTTGGACAGACCTCCCAAGTCATCTTTATCAGAAATTCTTGATTTTCGCTCGTTTTATATTGTACCATTCTGTGTTCCTGATATTTGACAGGTATTTCTCAGATATAATAACAATTAGCTTGAAGTGATATTGACAGTTAGCTGTATTGTATTTCAAAAACATACCTCTAACACACTTATGACATTGCCTGGTAATGTGTTTTCACAAGGATCTTTGATACAGTTTAGTCCTGTGCCAAAGGTAGAGGACCCATATGCAATGGCGATTGGAAAAACACCCAATAGATTTGGTTAATGGAATACAGCGTATTAAGTATTTCATCCTGAATGTCTGCATTTGAAATATTACCTCCCTTTTCTTTTTTGTTACCTTTTAAATCTCTGTCTTCGCCCAGTTAATGTGACAGACTTACTGTGTCAGGTTTTCTGCGGTACCGTTACTGTAAATTTTATGGAGCACCCAAGGGGTCTGGGATGGCAGTGGTCCCATAATGCCCACTCCCATCCCACCTTGTCCCATGCTGTTCAGCCCCAAACACTGTGTGGGGTCCGACAGCGTGAGCCCCTGATAATTGTGTAGGGGGGGGGGTGCAATCGTGCGGGTGAAAAGGCTCTTTCTTACCGATAAACCATATACACATACCCTCCTCCCTGTGCAGTAAATGCATTAATTTCACTTTAAAAGGTCTGTGTGGAATCACAAACATCTCATTGCACAATAACAAAACTTCTTTACACGTGTTTTTTTTGTTTGTTCCCTTGTTTGGAGAGTGGATTTCAGTTGAACAAAGAGGCTGTTAGTTCACCCGGAAGAGCGTGGTATACTGAGAATTATGGTGTCTTTATTACAGTGTGTTAATAGTCATTATGTGGGGCAGCTTGCTCTGCTTACAGCCTGTTAAAAAGAGACCACATACAGGGTCCTACCTCTATTATATGTGATCATAATCTGTCTTCTAAAAGTCCTAGCGATTAAAGTTACATTAGTAGCTTTCATAACATCAGAACAAGATAGAAGAGAAGAGATTATAAACTGTAAAAGTACTGAAATACAATGCAGTATTTAAAATATAGTAGGATATGTTTTGAAAACCGAATAGACCATAAACAGAGTAGAACTGTGGTCCAACTGTGGCAGTTGGATCTTTTTACAGAAACCTAGCATCCTGTTATGAAATACACATACTTGATTAAGTGCATTTATTTGATATTATATATATACACCATATACTACACACCTCTGTGGAAGAGGATATAGAGAAAACATTGTGATTGACGCACTAAAAATAAAACTGTGTGTTGACCTTCAGTCACACAACATTCATTTCTGAACCATAACCACAGTGTTTTGAGCCACTCTGTCTTCTACAGGTTTTATTTTTTATTGTTGTGACATTCTCTGTACACCACACACTACTGTGTTTTATTGCCTTTATATACATATTATATTCTATATATATTGTTACATGTTTACTTTATGTAACCCATCAAGTCTAATCCCTTGTATGAATTAGTGTACTATAAAAGTGAATTATAGTGACTCAGATTCTGATATCCACTTCCTTTGCTTTACAGCTATTTTTATTTTGACTTAAATGAACTGTGTGGGCATTGAGTTTAAATACAGACCCTGGTTTGTCTCTTTTCAAGAGGTTATTTTAAGTCAGACAACATGGCTCATTGACCGAATTGCAGTCTTTTACTCTATTTTTGATGTCTTATTTTCTGGTGTTCAGCATTGCTAGTACAAAAAAGAGCTCAGGACCATTGTGCACGGCCAACATCGTTCCCAGCCACTTCCCAGAGTCAAAATCAAGCCGACCCACTTGCCAGCTGGCACAGGAGTTCTGTCCTTGGGGAACCCAATCCACCCAGTCCCCTGGCCCAAAAGGCCTAACAGGTCACTATTCCTTTAACTGTGGTTTCTCGGAAATGACTTTTCCTCATTAGTTCTTTTCATTGTAGATCCAGAAAAACAACTGACACCTTCAGATGCCGTAGTAGAACATGTAGCATTGTCAAGCTTGCTTTGCTTTTAAGAGAACACAAGACTGATGAGACAGTTTAGTTTTAATCACATAGTCTGTTAATGGTTAAACATGATTACTAACGATGCACTGGTAATCGAAAATTGGAATGTCATTTAACGTACAGTATGAGGTGAAAAATTACATGTACATGCATTAAGGAGCATGTAGGTATTAGGCATCTTGCTCAAGGATGCTTATAGTTAGGCCATGCTTGTTGGGGATTGAACCCATGACCTTTCAGCCAGGAGCTAACCATACTAACCACTAGACCAGGGGTTCTTTTTGAGGTTGAAAATAATTCGCGACCCCCCCAACACCAAATACACATACACATATATACACCTACAGTTTTCTGCTGTGCGTTTCTCCTCATTGTTAGCTCTCCCGCTTCCAGTGCCACTAGAAAAAGCTCCATTGTCGAGAAAATCACTAACGTTAGCTACCTAGCTTAAAGTTGCCTTTTTAAAATTCTAATTCTTCTTTGGCATTTTAGCGGTTGTTATTACCACCACCTGCTGGATTAAACAGTGCAAAATATTTAGAGTGTCCACCCAAAGTGATTCCATTCACAACTACAGTCCGTCTAGTTATTTTTACGTTTTTTTTTTTTTCTATTTTTTTTTCTTTTTGTGTCGTAGCATACTCGCGACCCCCCTGGGACCCGGTTGAAACCGACCCCCAGGTTGAGAACCACTGCTCTAGACTATACATTACAATTAGGTCATTTAGCAGACGCTTTTATCCAAAGCGACTTACAATGACATGCTGCTATTACATGGAGCAGATGGGGGTTAGGCATCTTGCTCGAGGATGCTTACAGGTAGGCCAACTCTGGCGATCGAACCCACTACCTCCTGGCTTGGAGTCCAACACCCAGACCGCTAGACTATCCTGCCCACAGGATATATATACATGACATTACATGCATGCGAGGAGCTACCTGAGGATCTGATGAATTTCTGATATGGCATGGATAGAGTTTAGGCAAGGTTGCCACAGCAGCAGTGATAACAACAAAAAATACATCCACTGTGCAACGGCCTGAGGTCGCAATGAACTTGCAACCATCAGACATTCCACTGTCTGATGGTCATACAATAAAAGGGCTACCGAAACGGCAAGATTTATATGATCAGTGGCTTTAGTCGCTGTGTGGACAACCTTTTGGCAGGATAGTCTAGTGGTCTAGGTGTTGGACTCCCAGCCGGAAAAGTTGGCCTACCTGAGCAAGATGCCTAACCCCTATCTGCTCCATGTGATAGCAGCCTGTAATTGTAAGTCGCTTTGGATAAAAGCGTAATCAAGCCCTTATCACTGACTTCCATTTGTTTGACAAACAGACCTTAAAAAACATACTTCTACAAGTAAAATACTATGAAATGCTTTATTTGATATGATGTAAACCTTTAACGTTTAAAAGAGTTTTACCATGAACTCAAGTTTCATTTTCTCTTTCGATGCTTCATATTTGCTTCATATTTTAGTTAGAAGTATGGATGAATAGAATATGAATAGAAAGTGAAAAACAAGTTTTGTCCATCCAAGACCACAGATTAAAGAAGGTGCCGGTAAAGGTGAGTGTCAGCATATGGATCAAGAACAAACATACACAACAGTCAAATGTCAAAACCTCCATACTGCTATAACCAAAATTGACTGCACCTCAAACCCATTATGTAGTTAAGAGAAGCATTTAAACTGCTGCTTTTACAGTATTGGTTTTTATTTTTTTGTGTAGACCACTGTACACAGCATGGGCCTATTGACTGTACCCGTTTTCTGTTGGGGGGGGGGGGGGAATTAAATCGGTATGGGGCACAACAACCTTCATAGAGGAAGACCACCCTCAAAGGCATTGCCATTAAATCATGTTCCATATGTAAAACCACACAAAGGAGCATTGTTTCCTATCATAATTCCAAAGGCTTTCTAATAAGGACACTTCCTACCCTTTCCTATCCCATATTTTGTAATGAAACAATCTCAAAATGTTGTTGATGGTTCACATTTAATCGAGTGTGAATGGGTTTCAAGTATTCTACTTTCACCTGATCACCTGTGATGCATTTAAATGCGTGCACATGCTGTGGTTCATCACTGGATTATCTTGGCTCAGAAGATCAAATGTAACTCAAGGTGTCATAGCGATGAGATCGCAGATAACCCGAAATGAAATAAAACAAAGATATGCGATGGCCACAGCTACACTTCAAAGGCGCATACTCTCCGTTCTGTGATGTATACCTCTTGCTACCGACATCAAAAGAACCGACTACGGTGAATTTATGTGCCTGTAAAAGAACGGTCGGGGCTGAGCGCAAAGCGGCCTGACATCTGTGCTCAATCTCAAGCATAGCATGTAATGGGGATCACAGGGCCTTTGTTCCTCCAGAGTAGAGCAAGGGACAGGTAGGGGGCCTGCAGCAGGTAAGCCTGCGCTAAGTGCCTGTGGGTCTAATGGAAACCATTAGCGGGGGACTGTGGAGAATTGGGCTTCTGCTGAGCTGGATGTGGTCTTTTACGCATACCCTTTAAACCAGGAGCCTGGATCATCAGGACTCTTAAGGGGGAGCTCGGAGCAAAGGCCAAGGGCCATAACCGCCACATGCACGAGGCAAAACCTTACTCACATTTGCCAATAAACCCTTGGCCTGCTTACTGTTCATAGATAAATAGTTCTTCAAATAGATCTACAAATCATGTATCAAGATTTTAGGGAATTTTACGCAGAAACCTATGAGCTGGAAGATCCTGAGAGAACAGGTTAGGGTTAAGCGCATACATTTACATTTACATTTACAGCATTTAGCAGACGCTTTTATCCAAAGCGACTTACAATTAGTACATTTGTCAAC
>JAOEHI010003909.1:0-10417 GCA_025447815.1 Percopsis transmontana | reverse complement strand
TTCCCCATCTGTAAAACATGTACCAAAGCAGATTGTAAAACAAATGGCCCACCATAACTGTGACATATTAGAGGCATTATATCTGTACCAGAATCAGAAGGTTAATGTAGGTTTTGTTTAGTGACAGAAACAACAGATATTTCTAGTGTTCCTCTGTGTTCCAAACATGGACGTTAATAGTTTGACTATGGATAAGCACTTACTTGCAAGTGAGATGATAATCACTATGAGTTGTAGAGCATTTCAAATGGCAAAACAATCAGATATTGTCCATTTCAATTTAAAAAAATAATTAATACACTGTATGACAAAGACTGGAGCTAGGCAGTAAGGTTTAAACTGTCTATAGAATTTCATCACAAGAACAAATACAAAATATATAGTCTGTTTAGCCACTTTTATGCAGAAAAACATCTAAACAATATATGCAATACATTCCGTATATGTTAAGTTGGATATACTGTTTGTTTTTGCTCACAGCTACAAGAGTTTGAATCATACTAATTCAGTTATTCATATGCTTATTGTGCAGTTAAGCAATGTTTGCTATGTCTGGCACTAATAATTCAGTTCTCCTGTGTATTACACATTTTTTTTATGTAGATCTTGTCTGGTTTTCTTTTCTTTTTTTTTTTTCTTTTTTTTTTCAATAAAGTAAATTAAAATATGTTTCATATTGGAATGTTATCTTTTGAGGTGCCCTGTTCGGGGAAAGACTGACACTATATAATACAAAGTCAGGGTAAAGCAACTGCTGCATTTAGTTTCATTTTAATATATGACACGTTTAGTCACATGCTTGGACATCAAAACACCTTTCGGCTATTTATTAAGGCATGGTTAAGGCATGTTTCTGATAATTTTCTGTATGCAGCATTATGGTCTGTTAACTGATCAAATATTCATGGTTGCCATCATTTTTGCAGCATTTGCTAACCCTTTACTGAGTTTAGCTCTACTACTAGTATACCTTACCTCACTGCATATATTTACATCTGTACCATATCAACAAAAATATAGTGGTGGCAACTTAATATTTCTAATGAAAATGTATACATGCATACAATCACACATTTGCGGAATAACAATACATGCACTATAAAATTTAACAATGTGTTAAAAGTATAACGATAAGTCTATAATTTGTATTCATGAAATAGGACATTTTAATATGTAGCCCTATTTAAATGCATATTTAATAAATATGCATTTTTTTTTCAAAGCTGTTCAGTGCTTTTTCCATTGGAAGTTGTGGGACAAATTGTCCGGCAAGTGGTGATTACTACAGTTTTGTGTAGCACCTACTTAGTTTTACCTAATACCTTGTTGTGGTACTTGTGGAGAACTTAAGATGCAGAATGGATAATTTTTTTTTATGGCTGGCATTGTTATTTAGCAATAAAAAGGGGAAAGTAACTTAGGACGACAAGAATAATATGACCACTTTATCTATTGTGTAGAACCTGCTGTACATTTTCAAATGGCATAACATAGGCCTGGGTCTAATAGTGGTTGCATTTCTTTGGACTTAAGGTTTGTGTGTAATAAGGATGATTCATATGGTGTGAGGCACACAGAAGTATATCATACTGGCTTTTGAATACCACTGTGTCATTGTCTGTGTCACGTTAACTTTCACTACCTTTTAGTTTATTGCCCTTAAGGGTGAAACATCAACTATGGCACTGTGACCTTGGATAAATACATTGGATAAATGCATGCAGTACCAGTAAAACATTTGGACACACTTTCCCATTCACTTGAATGGGTAAGTGTGTCAAAACGTCTGGTACTGTATCTTCTGTGTCTATAGTGTTTTATGTGTATGTCTGTTTGCATTATCAATAATTAACAATGGTGTCAACTCTCAAATCAGTAAAGATCTCCTACACAGCTTATATTGAAGGTTTATTGTTACAAACGTATATTGAGGTGTTCATGCAAATAATTAAAGTAACCAAGACAGTTAATTTTTCTTGTATGTGTTTGGCTATTTCTTCAAAATGGAAAGCTAATTTATAGGTTGGATATTTGTATGCTGGTACCCCTTATTATACCCATATTATACCCATATGATGCTGGACTAAGCGGTGTGAAGTTCACATTCTCCGTCACTTTTTCCAACTGCATCTGGATTGGAGAGGGGGTCCAGGTCTGCGAACAGGTTGAACCAAGCTAAAAGGTCTTTGGAAGTCTCTGCTTTCTCTGTAAAAGGAGTTAAACAAAGAAAATGTCAGCAGGACAAACTTGTAAATATTTACTAAATCCATGGTGAGACTCCAATGGAATTGAACACTCTGGGTGAAAAGCCAGTTCAATTCATGGGAATACTTGAACCCCCACAAGTGCCTCGAATGCACCCATAAACATAGGCTTGGGCTGGAAACGACTTTTTTCCCCCATGAATTACAGTATTTTCTTCCAAATGTATTCATGTGTTTTACTCATTTGGCCCTATCCTACCTTTTGCTGCTGACCCACGGATGTTCTCATTGGCTCCAGATTGTTCTGTTGCCTGTGAGACAGGCTGTGGAATGTCTATGGCCCAATCTGAAATGGACATTCAGATTGAATTCATCATTGTGGGACACTCAATATGTAATCTATCTCATGAATCATAACACTTTTCTCAGTCCTTAGCAATCATCAAAACTGCATGTAAAACTGACATTTCACTGAAATTTGGCATTAAAATACACTCCTCCCTCAGTTATAGTGCTGCCAATACCCCGACTTTCTACCCCAGCTCAATGTTCATATTTTGCCACACAACTATCCACAAAAGTATGGGCGGCTGTAGGGGTAGAGAGTTGTGGCATAGAGAATGGTGAGCCAGTGGTAATGCAGGGGGAGGATAAGAGAAAACTGCCAGCCACTTAGCACTTTAAACCAAATAATGCTTACAATAAAGTTTCAATTCCTCATAGCTTTATGTGATTTACTTAAAATAGACAAATGAATCCAGCTGGTCTCATACAGCTGTGATTTTAACAAAATCACTCAAAAGTCTACATCTCCTCCTTATGAAAATACTTGACACTAATGAGAAAAAAACACTCAAACATGCTTACTCATGAAAAGGATGTCAATACATATCTCTAATTATTTATTTGACCACAATTCCAAATTGTGTTCCACTATGATAGATTGGTTTTCTGTATTATTTGACAGCTGTAGCTACTGTGTTTATTTAAGGGTACTGTACACTCCTCTGCCCCAGCTTGAATTTGGAAAGTGTGCATGACAGTGTATGTGCTTGTAGAGGAACGGGTAGAATACTATGAACCTAAGAGCGCTGTTTGGGGAGGAGTAGAGAGGAGTGCCCACCTCTTAACACTAAGGTTCGGGAGCAGCATGTGCTCTAAGAATTTCAAACAAAGACAACAATGTATTTCCGGACACAAATTGAGGAGTGTCCCTTTAAAGCGAGAGGAATCATTTCTAAAGCGACACCCTTCCAACACATACACACACAGTCTATTTTTCGCCCTCTGACCTGAAGGCTGTAGGCTGTTCAGGCTCTGGTCCAGGAGCTGAGACGGTAGAAAGAAGGAGGCAGGTTCCTCCTGCAGGAGATCCTCTGGTCCTTCTCCACGTGGCGCAGCACTCGTCCCCCACTCACCCTCCCCAAACTCCTCCCTCCACTCCCGCGAGAACTCACTCTCCTCCAGAGAAGTGTCGGCCAGGATCTCATTCAGCAGGGCCATGCTGTCCCTCTGCCCACCGTCCTCCCCCTGATAGGCTGGTAGTTAGAATGTAGAGGTTGTCACCTTAATGACGCATAGAGTTACAATCTCACCGACAACACTCGCACATCAATGCTAGTCTTGCGTCTATTTACTGCCGACTGACAACAATGATTCAGCATACTACCCATTCGTCAAAGCCTCTCCATTTACAGTTTCAGTTTGATAGTTTCTCAAATCTAGAGTGGTGCGGGAAAATGATATCAAGCATTGTGCAGGTACTGACGCCTTTTACAACCAACAATCGTCCGCCGGACCATTGTTGACCATTATAAGTGCCCCCATAGGTTCACATGTTGTCTTTAAGATGACAGCACGAGACAGTACAAAGGGATCTCTTTAGCCGCTGGCATGCTTCCGCACACATGGTACGCACTTGGTGCGTATGCATGACGCAAATTTCGTCACAAAAAATGTGGCCAGTAAGTGGGGATAGGCAGAGTAGTGGGAGTGACAAAAGAAGAACATTTTAAACCTGCTGACCAGGTGGAAAGAGAGCATAATTTTGAAGAAGTGAGGTCGTAGTGTGCATGTGTCCAAAAACGCGTCCACGCCAACATGAAAACCGAGTATGCCAAGTGGTCACTTATGCGAACGGTACGCGCGCACTGTATGCAGACCGCATATGGGTAACATGCCAGGGGCTTTAGCAATCAGCATAGGTGTCACCACAATATAAAACTCTGTAGAGTTGAAGATTACAGCTTTAATGGCAGGTTGGCAACTGATCTTCCTCACCAGTCATTTGGCTACTTATATTCCCATTTTCAAATATATGTCCAGATTCTGATTTGGCCACTTCTACATAAATAACAGGAACATAAAAAGGACTATACACCCACTGACAGTAAGTGCCAGTGAGGTCATTTTGCGTAGCTTGGAACTAATTGTGTTCACAAGTCATGTTTGTCTCGGTTTGCATATTAAACATATTTGGTATTGTGGGAGTGTGGGCGTGGTTTAGCTCTTTTGCGTGTGGAAGGGAATGTTTGGGGGTGCGGTTCACGAGACTTGGTGAATGGGAAAAGGTGTAGGGGATGAATAATCACCTGTCTCCCCAGTAAAAGGAGGACGGGCCAGACCTTCAGGAGGGCACCGGTAGAAGGAAGACCGGAAGCCGAAGGACGCTGCGTTTATCTCTGCTGCGGTGATTATTCATCCCCTACACCTGTTCCCATTCACCAAGTCTCGTGAACCGCACCCCCAAACATTCCCTTCCACACGCAAAAGACCTAAACCACGCCCACACCCCCACAATACCAAATATGTTTAATATGCAAACCGAGACAAACATGACTTGTGAACACAATTAGTTCCAAGCTACGCAAAATGACCTCACTGGCACTTACTGTCAGTGGGTGTATAGTCCTTTTTATGTTCCTGTTATTTATGCACACCTCCAAACGTTCCCTTCCACACGCAAAGGAGCTAAACCACGCCCACACTCACACAGTTATCTATTTTAGCAAATGTTTGAACATCTTTTACCTTCTCTGGGCTCACTGCTGGAGCTTTCGTTCTCTAGTGAGATGAGCCTGAAAAAATGGAATATGATGAATAACAGAATAATCAACATATACATGTAGTATGTGTACTTCCTCTAACTTTTTGACCCATCGCTCCACAACAAATGCAATTAAACAAAATTATTTAAAAAAGCATTAAGAAACTACTGTCATTAAAATTCTACATTTTGATAATTTCAAATCAAATTAATTCGAAATCTTCTCAATTCTTCTACAGAATCTGCAGTAAGGTAAAGTAAGGCTAAAGGACTTGGCACACTTACAAATTAATATGTATTATCTAGAATATGTTATAAATCATGTACACACACATGAGAGGGAGAGTTAACACACTTCTTAGGTATAGAATAGGATATTATAGCTACAGGGAGGAACTCGTGTAGCAGACCATTTTTTGGCACCATTGGCACTGCTGCATCTAAACCACTAGATGGCAGTATATACTCTAACAAAGGAAAGGCTGTTTTCAGGGGATAAATGCGTGGAGCATCTTTAAGTGTTTTATTTCCAGTACTTACTGTCTGTCTGTGGCATCAACTGTCACCCCATCTTGTGTCCTTGCTTTGATTTTCTTCTTCCCCTTCCTCTTGGCTAGCTTGTCCGTGGGACCTTGAAGGCTCTGCGATACCAAGCAGGTCAGTCAGTATAGATGCACACTTCCCTCTAGAGGCGTTAGAATTGTCAACTAAAACGTCCTTGACCTTGAGTGCTGAGAGGTCATTATTCTGACAGCCCTTAAAGCTTTCCTGAATGGCAGCCATGGTATGAGATGTCTTCTCCCAGAAGTGCAAAAGTGTTGTCTAGAACAGTGATAAATAATAAGACATTCAGCGGGCTGAAGAAGCTTGAAACGTCAATACAGCCTTTTTGTATTAAATTGTTCTCTTGTGTGCATTACTGGTATAAGATCACGACATAGAGGCATGAAAAACACCCGTTAATCAAAAACAAGTGTGGCTTTGTGGCGTACCTGGTATGTGGTCAAAACATGAGATAGGAGGTTGCAGCGACTTGCTCCCAGCAAGTCGACTTTCTGGCACACGTCATTCTTCAGTTTGTCAAAGCCTGTTTTGGTAGTGCGCACCTGGGCTTGAACCTGAGATAGAAGATAACAAATGAATATTCTCAACTGTAAATGAGCTCAAAACCTTTCATAATACAGGCTACAGGTGTAAATGGTAAATATTCATGGAAGTTTAACTCCAATACGCATTTTTGGTTATTACACTTGGTGTAATAACCAATTTCATGGTGCGTCAAACCTTCTATTTGGTTATTTAATATGTGGCTTTCTGACCTCAATATATTTGCAGTATAACTCCAACCAGCAAGAGGCCTTATCAGAAATATTAGCTCGAAACACGTGTGGTGTGTAGGAGCTTTAAATAGATTGATTAACAATGTTCAGGGTCCGCAGATTAGAGTGGTTTTAATGCAATCTAATGTATACAGTATATAACCACATGTCCTGTATGTCCTATGTCCTGTATCTATAGACAATGTCTGTCTTTTGTGGACTTTTGGCTTTATAACCGCAGAAGGTCAACACAGTTGTATTGTATTAAGGGACGTGAAAAGGCTGGACTAATTTTGAAATCTTTTATTTAGCCCAAATTCCTTTCTCAAAATATAATTCTGTAAAACAAGCCATTTCTATAATAATTGAATTATCTCAAATGCTACAGTGTTACAGCTCCATAAAGGCCATCACAAGTAAACGAAGATTATACCTGGAATCACAGCATAGTTATGTATTGTAATGCTATATACTGCGGACAAACCTTGCGGAACTTCTCCATCTGTTTGTGTGTGTCGGGATCTAATTCTTGAGAAACGTCCTTCATCCAGAGCAGCGCTCCGCGGTATTCTGTTCTTGATTGTTCCATCCGATTCACTGTCAGCCAGGTGTCTGATATGGCCCGATAACGAAATGTCTCCACCTCCTGGTACAAGCGGCACAGAGGGTTACGAAGTGCCAATCTGTTGGAATAGACAAGCAATTATTGTTGAGCAGTAGTCTATGCAGTTCAACAATGTTTAAAACCAGAAAAGTAATGCTGTTATTTCTATATACAGTATAATATTGAATATATACTGTATCTGTGGCCTACACTGGTCAAATAAGGAAATTGCCTACAACTGTATCTTAATTTTACTGCTTTGGTTTGTTTTGATCTTATTGATATAAATAATTGGATGTCAAATATGGAAGTAGTACATACTGAAACTGTAGAAATGAGGCCGTGTGAGTATTGGTGGCCTATACCTCTGCTGTGAGGAGAAACACAGTGCTTTGCCAGTGGCCTGCATGATCTTGCCAGCTCTTGTCCGGTCCTGGGAGCCTTGGGAACGCAGGAAACGACCCAGCTCATTCTCCTCTTGTGAAACGACTGTATTGAGACAATAGGGAACTAGGGTCATAAGTCATGCGGCCTCCTTAAAGATTTGTAATATCAGCTTTTTATTTGGACTTCTGGATTCAGTGAGCATGTTAAAACAGTATTTCAGATCATGGTAGAGGTTTAGTTTAGAACTAAATGTATTCATTCATACGCTCATAAGCCTATCCAACCTATATGATGATGTCTGTAATCTGTAAACTTTAGTATACACATACAGTAGTGTTTTAAGTACCTGTAAAGTACAGTAAATCCATTAAAACCTTCTCACTAATGTTCTGTAATTTGGTTGTTTTACGTACATATAGTAGGCATCCAAACAATATTAATATAATGTATATTTATTATATATAATTATTTGAATTAATTATTTGTGTTATTTTGTGTATCGCATTCAAGGTAGATGGAGCTATGCTGGAAATCTGATGATGTCCAATTTTTGGTAGACTATCTATCTAATGCTATGACTTAGATATTAAGTGTTTAAAAAATTTATTTCAACAATTCAATTACAGTCTTTTGTATCTGAGCACTTAGTGTTCACATTCAGTGGGTTGTAGTTTGTGAATATGTTTATAGGTGAGATGAACCTACAGCAGATCCTCCTCTGGTACTGTTCAATCACCTTCAGGAGGTCCATGCACGTTCTCTGTATGGAGTGGAAGATCTGCAGGACCACAGCAAAAACACAGTCTAAAATATGGCCCTCTAAATGAACACACACACACAAAGGCCTTTGTGATCAAATGGGACATAATCTTTGGGGGAATGTGTCCCAAGACTTTGTTAATTGATTGATCGATTATATGCTTTTGTCCAATCTGAATGAATTAGTTTCTGAAAAATTAAACATTTTTAATCAAACAAATTCTATTGAATGAGGACTGATAGGCCTGTACAGGATTTATAGTTAATTTTTTAAGTAAACAATGTAGGGCCTATTCTTTTTTTATTCAATTTTAACAGAGGATGAGCTCAATGAGAAATTAGGCCCTAGTTGGAGGGACCATTTAGACCAACGGGCCCTTCACTTTCAATCGGTTTCACTAAAGGTTTCGTGATGGTCCCCACCTCCAACTTGGCATCCAGATCGGCGTCTGATGCAACCACATGTTCGTCCTCTTTCTTCCCGGTGACCTTTATGAGTGTCTGCTTGGTTTTCCAGTACTTTTGCTGGAATTTGTTCACTACAGACGAGTCTTGGCTTTGGATAAAGCGGTCAAGATAATCCTGAGAGAAACCACTGAAATGACACAGAATTTAGCCAAACTCAGAGGTTGTGTAAGAATGAAGTTTGTGTGATATATGGATAGTGGTCATTTATCAACAAAATATGTAGCTAGCTACTCACAAATTTTCCCTGTCCATTGTTAAAGGCCAGACTTCCTGTGGGTAGAACAGAACACAGCATAG
This sequence comes from Percopsis transmontana, assembly GCA_025447815.1. NCBI lineage: Eukaryota > Metazoa > Chordata > Actinopteri > Percopsiformes > Percopsidae > Percopsis > Percopsis transmontana. Next base: position 1,333 of record JAOEHI010003909.1, on the reverse strand, counting down.
TGACAGTAGCATAAAGGTTTAGAAAAGCATAATGGCAGTAATTGGTCAATAAAAGCCTACGTGAACCGATACTAATACAATATTTATGTAGGGCGTATGCTCCTGTTTCTGCAACCTATTCAGCTGGCGTAAAAAATTAACCAACGTCGATTAGCTGACGACACCACAGTTTCAAGCGCACCACCTGCTGTCCAGGTCCATTTAGAATGGAACCGCGCACGCGTCACGACGCCCCTACTGTATATTATCGTGACGCGGGGGCGAGCTCATTTAACGGCGTAGTACGCGCATCTTGAAAAGACAGGAAACCATAGTCAATATTTTGCAATTACAGATATCTATCCGTTGGTACATTATTGGGCTAATGTGGGAATAAATCACTGCACCAGGAAAAAGCACAGGACTGACACGGAAATCAGACTGCAATAACGTTCCTCGCCTTTTAACCACAGCGACAATATAAAAAATATTTAAAAAACATAGCCTACCTTATCGTGTCGATTACATAGCCTATCACATCCGCATTCCCGTCCTATTTTTGTATTTTCAGCACTGTTGGAATACAGCCTGTTGGCCTTTGTAGACTACAGTAGGCTATCGCTGTAAACAGCTGCTCATTCTCGCCCGCACTAGCTATGACTGACGTCACTCAAACATGCACACATCGGTTTGGCATAAAGCAACGCATCATGTTTAAATATTTGACTCAAGCAAATAAAAGCACCGGTTAGGGCATTGTGTTCACATGAAGCAGGCTTTACTTTATTGTTGGTGTATGATGCCTATACAATAGATTGGTTATAATAGCTAACATCTTGACAGGAGTGGATCTGTCAAGTCGTAGACTATTCTAAGCCTATGTAATATAGCCTAAAACTAGCCTAGACTACTCCTAAACTTACATAAAAGGGACACAAAATACTATAGAATAGGCTTACTATAATGTATAGGCTAATAATGTGTGCCAGAACCTGTTTCACCCGACCTTGTATTCGTGTTGGACATCTGTGTTTAACGCTTTATGTCTACCATACAAACCCTTTTCGTTTAGGACCAAGTTATCACTTCCACCGATTCACAAAGCTGTCTGCACAGGTCCTGTAGAGTTACAACCCCTACAGGTTATTTTAAAGAACTGACAACAAGGTTAACGTAAAAGTTTATTAAAGGTGCATTGCAACATAACCCGCCAGAGCATCAAACCAACTGTAGCTACACATGGTTACCCAGACCAAGCGCTAAACACTAAACAAGTTAATCAAATCAAATCAAATCAAATCAAATCACTTTATTGTCACACTACCATATACACAAGTGCAACAGTAGGTGAAAT
>JAOEHI010003908.1:0-10418 GCA_025447815.1 Percopsis transmontana | reverse complement strand
AAAAAACAGAGGACAATGTCTTTGTAAATATGTTAATTTGAGAGTGTTATGCTGACAGTGAGTTTGAACTGTCTAATATCTTTGTATAAAAATAATAAATATCCGTTTTTTCAAAATGTTGTTCCAGCTTTGTATATGTAATATTAGCATGGTATACATTATATTATGCTTATCTAATATGAGACTTACTCTTCATAACCCCTGACTCGCAAGGGGCCATAGTCTGCTCTGTATATTCATGGAATTTTGCAGAGTAAATGTTGAGACAAATAGGTTCCAGTCCTGGGTGGAGTCATACATCTTTTGGGGGGAGTAATTTCTCCCATTCTTCTTGCTACCTGTACATGGTCAGATATTGGTTTAGTGACAATCAGCTTGTAGTACATCTAAAAAGTAGCCTTATCACCTAAAGCACCATTTTTGTCTATATTACCTGTGGTGTTTCCCTGGAGCACACATTTTCTATTTCTGTGGGCATTGTTGCACAATTCACACAGGTGCACCTGACAAAGAAAAACGTAGGTTGTTTCACATCCAAAACTTAGACGCAAAATAGGTTAATGCATTGGTATAAATTTGTCTGCTTATGTAAGGGATAATTTATTGTCCCCCGGTAATTATCGGAAAATAAATCCCGACTGGGTGAACATTTTACCGGCGGACAATACAGTATCCCGCTTATTATACGCTACTTGCCAAAACGATAAAAGAAACTTCATAATGGGTCTTTAAAAATGCTACCGTTTCGTGGCTTCCGCTGGCTAAATAAATAGTTCGCCACACAGATAGAAATTAACAGTTTCAGGTGTAGGCAGCAATTGCTGGTGGTAACGTCTTGCAAGGTGACTTTCACTTTCAATGAAATTACATTGTAATAAGCGAACGGACTTCTTGCTGAATCATATGAAAGACGTGAATCAAAAGCACAAAACACGTTGCCAGTGACAGCGGTCATTATACTTTGCAGCGGTAATTAGGTTACATATATTTAACAGACCTCCGAACGTTGGGAATGCACATTCATGTGAATTGAACTTTCTGCAGCACTCTAAAGAGCCGTGTAATAAGCTATAACAACATGCTGTAATGATAATGGCAAAACTACCAGCCACATAAATTAGCCTACCATTCAGACACATCCATGGCCAAAGGAGCTGGTTGCAATTCTTGTGGTGCTTCTGTCTCCTCTTCAGATTATATGTATATATATATGGCAATATATTTGAAGAAGCAATTTCTGCAGCGATTCCACACGACGGTAAAAGTCCCTCTACTTGTTGAGCTGGGTAAATGATGCTGATAACTAGGCTCTCGTTGGCTAAGTGTTAGCCAGTCAGAGTCAAGCAGCTTAGCTCGTTGAATATTAATGAGAACTGGCCAAGCCAGTCAGAATCAAGCATCATAGCTCGTTGAATACTAATGAGAACTGGCCAAAATCCTTCCTGCAGGCTTTCTTTACCACCCTAGAATGACTTGAAACAAGGTAACCAAGGCATATTTTTCACAAAAATTGTTACAGAGTCCGCGGTAGACCTTCAAACACTCCACAAATGTAATGAAATATGTGTGGGAGGGCCCCTTTAAAAATAAATGTCAATTTTTTTTTTTGGTCTCTTAATTTTTTCCATGACTGTATGTATATATGTATAAACAAAACAGACTTTGGGGCAGGATAGTGTTAGACTCCCAGCCTGAAAGTCATGAGTTAGAGCCCCAGAGTTGGCCTACCTGTAAGCATCCTTAAACAAGATGAATAACCCCTATAAAGTACTAGTAATACTAGGCTACTCATTTGATGTCACTTTGGATAAAAGCATCAGGTAAATGACCTAATTGTACCTTGTCAAAAATCCCCTTTGGAGCCAGCAGAGAGGCCCTGGCCTGGAGATTGATCTGCAGGGTGGATCTGATGTGTGGCATCAACAACTGAACAAAAGGACAATTACACAGTTTGATACTGATCCATCAGCCAATAAAAAATTGGACACACCAACTGCATCTTATTATTGTTTTTGTTTTTTTAATGGGCCAGAGGTGCCAGTCTATCCCAATGTTTGCTAGTTTTGTGGTGTGCACATACATACAATACATTTATTCTATATCTATGGTGGTCAAATCCGCTGCATGGATCTGAGCAGAAGTTATGTTATACAAGTGGGTTTGGTTTTATATCAAATATATTTTGTATAATGTAAAGCATTATATACAATCATAGCCATCTAAATTCATGGGACATTTGTCTACAACTAATATCTAAATTCTGAAGGGAATTATGCTGATGTAAGATATTACAGGTTATGACCAGTTATTTTACACAACAGAGACAGTAGCGTGATACAATGATGCTGTTGGTGTGTCTGCTGAGGTGTCACTCAGGTCCTGAGGACATCAGCATATGATCACGTCATCATATTATTGTCATTTTAGTTTCTTGTCCTAATTTTATTCTAATCGTGATACTGATAATTATGTCTATTTCTGATTCTGGCCTGTACCTGGTGCAGTGGATGCACTTCTGGAAGCTGCCTGAGGGTGGCAGTACAGCACAGCTCCCCCAGCATGTGTGTCCTCAGGAAGTGAGAGATCAGCTGGTGAACCTGGAAGTCAGCACTGTGCACCCAGAGCTTGGCCAGCAGCCAATCACAGGCATGGTCAGAGGGCAGAAAGACCGGGTTCTGAGGGCCTGGTCTCTGCTGGAGCTGGATGAAGGTAAAATATGCACATGTGTAAAACGTGTATATTGGAGCTTTAACCAAAGCGCTACATTTTAGTGACTTCTGGAGATAATGCTTTACTGTCTGGAACCAGTCTTAATCCAACCTGGAACCAGCCTGCAACCAGCTCACCTGGATGGCAACAGGAAGTAGCTGTCCATGCTGGTTGAGGTGGAGTAAACAGAGTGGAGCTGACAAGTACGTCTGCTTCCCGTTCACAACATTGGCTGGAACACCGTCTAGAACCTCATAGTCCAGCAGGTAGAAGTTCCCCTTCTAATGTAAGCATACACACCCTTCTTTTATTTCAATAACTGACTTATTGAGGAGGTGTGATTTGTTGTTAATTTCATGTGTGTGTGTTTGTACATACATGCATGTTTTGGTGTGTGTGTGTACATGTGCAGTCTCTGCACCAACCTCCAACTCCTGTTCCAGTGAGGAGCCATTGGGCAGAAAGGGGCAGAGCATGTCAGCAGTGACTGATAGGTGGGGTGGGAGGAGGTGTGTCCTGCACAGCTGCAGTGGGTTGCAGCCGTTCAGACACTGATAGCCAAAAAACCAGTCCTCTGACCAGTGGGCCTGGACAAACCCTGAGAGAGCGAGAGAGAGAGCAAGAGAGACCTATTTTGATACGCAAGTAGCTTTGTGGGCGGATCTCGGGCGCTGTTGCTATCATACCGGCGGGATAATGAATCTAAAATGGGTTGGTCTGAAGTAGCTAGATGTGGTTTGGGCGTAACGTGCAATAAACCAATCAGAGCGTCATCTCACATTCCCTTTAAGATCAGGTGCGCTTGTTCCTTGGCGGATTGCTATTATGATGGCGGATTTGCCAGGCACACGCCAGGAGCGGTTCACAGCCGAAGAGACCAATGTTATCGTCAGGGCAGTAAAAGATAGAGAAGTGACATTGTATGGGGATGGGAGAAACCCACCCAAATTAATATGAACCCAAGTTCATATTTTCCTTGTAAATATGTATGGTTTGCAAAAATAGGAACTTCTGCGTCCGTGTAGATGAGAGAACCAAAGTGTATGCGCGTTGTGCACACGCTACATTATGGCCAAGCATGCGCCCTTAAAATAGCATTTGAATAACGCGACACTGACTTTAGACTATGTTTTTCCTGGTCAGTGACAGAATTGTTTTCTGAAAGTGCAAAATAGCACCAACATTTGCTCCTGAGCACGCCTTCTCTTTTCGCTGAACCGCCCCCGGGAGCGCAAATTCATTCCCTAATTTACTGGCGTGCGTCTGTGGAGGGAAAAGTCCGCTGTGCGTCGGGTGCAAAATAGGAATGGTACATGCGTCGGTGTACACAGTCAATTGCGCTGGGTGCAAGATAGGGCCCAGAGTGTATAAAGGTTAGTGATGTCACATCTACCTGGGCGGTATTATGTAAATACATGTAGGTCGAAGTATTTCCATATGTAAGCCATATCCATAATTAAGCAGATGAAAAGAAGAATCAACTTTCAGCAGAGGTAGAAGAACCAGTGTGTGGATATGAATTGGAAGCCCACCATTTATTTCACTGCTCTGCCCCCAGTGGCCAATAAATAGACTACACTTTGTGTGTGTGTGTGTGCAGGTTGTGCTGCTTCCTACTAGCGATAGCATTCTGGTGGCCGTTTAGGCTTAAGACCGCCTCCAGCTCTCTGAAGCTCTTCCAAGGCTCTGCTCTGTCAGCAAAACCATGTAGATACTGCAGATTAATACCTGGGCTGGGAGAGAGAGAGAAAGCATATGAACAAAAGTATACAATATTTCATGTATATTGTAGTCTGTTTTAATAATTTGTTATACAAGTGGATGCACTTATATCCATAAATCTCATTTAATCTATAACTCCACCTCTTGCGGTTGTGGCTAAGATTCGGTCCCAGCTCCCTGAGATTGCTGATATCCAGACAGTGTGGAGCCCCTTCCACAAACGTGCGCCATCTGAAATCACAGACAATCGAGTCCATAAGAATACTGCCATCACATTTTGATCAATATCTATTTTACAACTGACTTAATGATAAGTCCTAGCACTACTGACTGTTGGTCATAATCGTACCTGAATGTCTGCTGCTTGTGTTGCAGCTCTTTGACTCTGTTCAGTCGAAGCCTCTCCTCCACCTCAGAGGCCAACAGACAAACTGGGTGACATCAACATCAATATTAAGGAAATTATACATTTGATCATTTATTCAAGAAACATTTTATTCATTTGAAAATGCAGAGCAGTGAAAAGACGGGTCCTCGTAGCATTTATACATGCATGTGAGTGTACTTTTTCCAATCATGTACGTTAGATTTGTATCCAAACATAATGGTAGAAATAACATAATAAAACACATCTTAAACAAACTGCCATAAGAACATAATTGAAAAGAAAAACACAATATATTAATTTAGTGTATACAATTAGGTCATTTTAGGTTTTTTTCAGTCATGTGTGTAAAGTTTGCTTTCGTCTTGCGTGTTTTCTTTATCTAGTTTCCCACCGAATATTAAAAATATTTTATTTATTTCTGAAAGCTTTTCTTACGCATTGCGCTACGTAGCTCCACGTCGCCATCTACTCTTCGTAGCCACCTCTCGCACACGAACACTTGCCCTCCAGAGCTTCGCGGCCCCACTCCATCTCTGTCTTCCACACCCTCCTCTTCTTCCTTTCCATAACCCAACCGCCGAACCTCCACTCTGCTGCAGTGCCAGTCCAGATCAGGGAGTCCAAGTGAAACCTCCAATCGTAGCCGGACCAGAATGATGCGACCCACTGGACCGTCACTCCTAACTCTCACCACTCGTACCTGATGAGACCACAGGAGAGGGTATTGTTCAGGCGAAGAAGAAAGGAAATAATAGACAGATTAATTTAAATGGGGAATGTGTAGTTATTAGCAGGAGCAGCCATGCATGTCCATGTACAGGTATGATTATTTAAAATTATAGCAATGTGTAATTGATAATTCAAGATGGGAGAGTGAGGTCCCATCTGGAAAGGACCTAATATGCAATAATACATGAAAACTGGATTATTCAAACTTGACCACTCACAGATCCAGGCAGGAGAGGCTCCACCTCATTGACAGTGATGGGCACGGTCTCCCCCTCTGAGCCAATCAACTTCAGCCTCAGGTGGCTGTACGTTCCGGAGGTGGGGTCAGGAGATGTGTGAACGGTCACCTCAAACTCTTCCATGGAACTGGACATGACTGAATCTATACTGTAGGGGAACAGTTGGTAAATTTGAAAGGCTCCACCCTCAAATACTGTACATGCTGTGTAAAAAGAGTAAGTGGCTGTGGCACACACACGACTGTCCACACGGAGGTATTCCTTTTATCCGTGCTCTGCAAGGTTTTATTCCTCACGATACGGACAACACCGGACTTGAACACTGCCTGGCATATAACACTCACACAGGACTTTAACACTGGCTGGAATATAACAATCACACAGGACTTTAACACTGGCTGGAATATAACAATTACACGTGTGCAGGACTTGACACTGCCTGCTTTAGTTCTGCCAGTTTCCACCTACTGGCCTCCCCCAGATGTGCTCACTCCTAGATTAAAAAGGGAGACAGGTGATTAATGAATACCCACACCTGTCCCCCGGTCCCGTGAACCACACCTCCAGACATTCCCTCACACACACAGACAGGGCTAAACCACGCCCACACTCCCACAGTGGCAATATAAAGGCCAATTTCAGGTTAAAATCTATTTTGGTCCTGTATTTGAACATTGTTGGGACATCTAGCAAAACAGTGACGTCACTGCAACATCTTCCTTGTGTAGTCACAATGGGATTGGATGGGGGAATCAACTGACTTTCATGTCAGTAGAATTGAGGACTCTTCTATTTTTAAATTCTCAATTTTGTAAATACGGGTACTGATCATAAAAGGAGAGATCCATGATTTAATTGCTGATTTATCCATGATTAAACTGTTTTTTTTTTTCATCTGTGGCAATAGCCACATACATTATGTCGGTGTATTGTATATTTTAGATTAATGCCCAAATGACACGACTAGAAAACAAAACCTTTTGAAAAAGCCTCTAGGCTAGAACTAATTTGTTTTTGTAAGGTAGACCTACGGTAATATTTGCCTTGCAAATGAGCTGGCTTGGATATCTGGCATTGTATCAGGCGACGTAATAAATAATACTTGGTAACATATGGTGTGAGGTACTGTATGAGGTACTGTTTTTTACACATTAAAAATCTTTGCTTGTTCACAGTTTTAAAATCTAACCCTCCTAAAGTAACAAAGTACAAATGGTTCCTGTCCTTGTGTGGGAGGATAGCCTAGTGGTTAGCGTAGTCGACCCCAAGCCAAAAGGTCCAGGGTTCTATCTCCGACGTGCTCCGTCGGTAAGCATCCTTGAACATGAAGACCCCTACCAGTTCCTTAGTATTGTATAGCGTACTGTATAGTACTGTACTGTATAGTACTGTACTGTATAGTACTGTATAGCGTGGCTAGAGACAATGTAAGATTTTGGAATAAATTAGGAGGAACCCAGTATCATACATTGTTGGGGAAATCTAGCCAATTTAAAACCTGTATCGAATTTTCCCAACTGTGACTACCAAAATCGAATCAAACAATTTAGTTTAGAGTTCAAACACATTATCTTAACCTTAACCAAACATAAAGACTATTTTAGTCCAATACCCCTATAATAACTTTAAAGACATGTTTTATGTTAGGAGAACAGTCTACATTTTCACAGTTAACCTCTAACTTGTGGTAGCCTGTATAATGAGCATGGTCCTAGCAGGTTACTGTTTGTTTGTGATCATAAACAAGTAGCATTTACAAGTTAAGCTTCCCATTGTAGTCATTGTATATCAACCTGGATAAGTGCAATTATCATAATAATCATCATTATCAATAATTATACAAATCTCAGTAAGTTTTCCCAACATAAAAGAGTGACAGGGCCACACAAAGACAAAATAAACATTTAAAACACAAAAAGAAAGTAATAAAATAGTAATATACATACTCTACTTCTCCTTCAAAGTAGTGTGAGGAACATCAGGCAGACTGAGCTTAAAATAGTCTTCTAGCAAACAGATCTCATATCTCGCAGATTAGTCTCATTTGAATATGGTACCGCACCTACTTCCTGTTCAATAGTGTGTGAGCGCATGTGAAGCTTTCAAATGACTGAAACTCAACTGTGTAGGGGGAGGGATACAGAACAATGTGAGGCTAGGAACGCTGTTAGGGGAGGAGTAGAGGGGTGTGCCAGACACTCAGCACTCGGGTGTTATGTTAACATTATGAATAAACGAATTAATTTTATAGTTTTCACATGAATGGTTAAATATTGGGATGAAAAGGACATATTTGTTCCATAGTGTAGCAGTTATCATGTCTGCTTTACATGCGGGGGCCAGTCTTGCATACCTGTAGAAGCCATTTCTCTGTTTTTTTTTTTTCTTCAGCTGAATTTGGAGTTCTGAAGATGCAGGTTTCGAAATAAATTGCTAGTATAGAATTAAATTATTATACTTACCTGTACCAATTTAAGACACATCTTCACGTGTAATGTTATTGGTATAAATATCTCTCATTACTTCCACTATATTTATTGTTAATACTCCTATTATTACACAGATCTATTAACTAAATTTAACTGCTATATATGTTCTATGTACTACACTGCTCAAAACTATTAAGGGAACGTAATCATCACAGTATAACACCAAGTCAATTAAAGTTCAGGAATATCAATCTGTCCAGTTAGGAAGCATAAGCAATTGTAATTCAATATCTCTCCTTATCGTTTCTGTTTTATTCTTCTCTAGTTTTGCGTTTTGCTAGTGTCTTTGTCACTACTGGTAACATGAGGCGGTACCTGCAGCCCATTCAGGTTGCACAGACAGTCCATATCCTTGGAGGTTCGCATAGACCTCCCTGACTGCTGTTAGGTACCAGAATTAAATCTTCAGACCCATCGTCAGAACTTATGCTGGTGCAGTGGGCCCTGATTTCCTCCGGGTGCAGGACAATGCCTGGCTTCATGTGGTCTGAGTGTGTAGGCAGTTCCTCACGTTCCCCAGACTTGAATCCAATTGAGAACCTCTGGGACATTATGTATTGTGCATCCGACGCTGCCAAGTAGCGCCACAGACTGTCCAGGGGCTCACTGATAACCTGATTCAGGTCTGAGAGGAGATCCCAAAGGACACCATTCGCAATCTCATCAGAAGCACATCCAGACATTGTTGAGAGTGCATACAGGCACGTGGGGGCCATACACACTACTGAGTCACATCATGAGTTGCCGCAAGTTGGAACAGCCAGTGTGATTTTCGGTGTGAGGCCCCGGAGTCTTGGAGCAGGCTGGTCCGGGTGCCGTCGATGGAAGTCCCGAATGAGGTTCTTGGTCAAGATGTCCTCGCCCCGGACCCAGCTGCATTCCTCGGGGGCGTACCCCTCCCAGTCCACCAAGTACTGCAGCCAAGCCCCTCCGCTGCCCGGACTCCAGGATTGTCCTAATGGCGTACGTGGATCCCTCCGGGCTGTCCAACAAGGGGACCGGGAACCACCGACCTGAGGAGAGAGACATGGAATGTTTGCGAAATCCGGCTGTATTCTACGGGCAAGGCTAATGTGTATGATACATCATTTACCCTCCGGAGAACCTTGAAGGGCCCCACATACTGGGGTGCCAACTTACGGCTGGGCAGACGGAGAGGCAGGTCCCGTTAGTTAGCCAAACGGCATCCCCCGGGTGGAAAACCGAGACCACTCATTGGGGCTGTCGAGGCAGTAGCTCCGCAGGTGCCTTCCCAAGTCCTGAATGGTGCGCTCCGCCTGTGGGTGATACCCGGATGTGAGGCTGACTGCGACTCCTAGGCGGCCCATGAAAGCCTTCCAGAACCGGGAGGTGAACTGGGAGATACGGGCCCGTAGATGCGGAAGACATGCTGAAAGAGGGCCTCAGCTACCTGCTTGGTGGAGGGGAGACGAGGAAACGCAATGTACCGGGCCATCTTCGAGAAACGACCCACCACCACCAGGAGCGTCGTACTCCCCTCCGACGGTGGTAGGTCTGTTGCGAAGTCCACCGCGAGGTGTGACCAGGGTCGCTAAGGCACTGGAAGCGGGTGGAGCTTTCCGGCGGGAGCCGTGCGCAGGTCTTGGGGCAGGGGGGCGCTCCCGTTGTTACAGGTTTCCATTGACCGTCAACGAATTACACAATGTACAGTAAAGATTTTGATCTTTAATATATTTAATTAATCGAGACCCAATATGTGATTTCAGTGTTCCCTTAATTTTTTTGAGCAGTATATGTTTTTACTAGCATTGCAAATCATACATTGCAAAATTATGAATACAGAAATTCTATTTACCTCTACATTTACCACTTCCACATACAATTCTACTGTAAAAACATAGGGTGGAGAATATATTGTTATTTATATTTTGTATTGTTATTCTAATGAATCTGCTAATATCCTGTGCAATTTTGCTCTATATTCACCCGAATTCAAAAATATATATACTTTGTTGGGACACAATTAAGTATTTACTTAGAAGTCTTTACACTGTGTGTCATATGGTGCCTTGTATTAAGTGACAATGTGGATGTAACAACGGCATGTGTTGGACGAGAGTAAGCGCAGCCAGCAAAAACACACACAAGCTGAATTACGGATGAAACGCTTGTAAGCGTTGT